>JAIEZT010001373.1:18637955-18859844 GCA_019594935.1 Periophthalmus modestus
TTAGAAAATCCCACACCCAATGTTTTGACTCAAATTAAAAAAAGTCAAAAGTATCAATAATCAGTAAACAACAAAATATCAGTACTAAAAACAAGTGACATTCACAAGACAGCAATGAAATTTTCCTGAATAGCTTTAGAATGATGTTGAGCTGTATCAGAACATGTATAATACCACATAGATTAGTATAGACCCATGTACCACGTATGGAACTTGCCTGGAGAAGTGAGGGATTACACAGTTATAAGGAAAGAAAGTACTACAATTTAATGTAAAAAAAAAAATCACATTTTATTATCTAAAGAATCCGTGTTTTTATTATCATCATGGTATCAGAATTGGTTTTGAGTATCAAGTATATTTCTTACTATCAAAATTGACTTTGAAATTGAAACACTTATTTCCTCCAAACATAAAAGTCATGTGTTACACATTGTTATCCATCAACAGCAGTTGTTTTTGTTGTAATTCTGTTCCACATCTTAAGCAATAAGCCACATATCAGTAATAATCATCATACATGAGATCATACATATAGTGGAGGAAGTATATGCCCAAAACTGGATATCAAGACAACTGAAAAACATAGTAAGTCAATACAACCATTATAAAGTAAATGCATGCATGTGCTATGAAGGCTGAAATCCAATACTGAAAAAATATGTATAGGCCTTTGTAGCCATTTGTACATAGATTAAGTATTAGTAAGCCTAGATTACTAATGCATTTGCTTTGACAACATACAAACATACACCATGTCTGTACCTTTTGTGTCTTAAAAACACAAAAGGTACAGACATGTAAAACTATTATATTTGTGAAAGTCATAAATTATATTCAGTAAAGAAGACCACGCTGAATGAGTGAATGATCCTTTTTATTGAAAAGAAAGCCCGTCTAGCTTATTCTAAACTCTCTTGATTATGTTTTGTGTTATTACAGGTGAGATCAAACATTTGGCTTTACCTTGTCACCCATGTGGACTACACCCAAACCCCACACAGTGCCCCCTCTTCGGTTAAACTGTCCCAGGACAATGCCAGGAACAGGGATTCGAGTCAGGTCTGAACTTGTCTGTCCTATCTGGAGGTATTTGCCCATCCTTCCTTGAAGCATGGCACTCCTAGTATAATTATTTTACGAGTTTGTATCCTCGGGTAAATTTCAGAATATACAACAGATTATGACACATGTTTATGACACTAAATATCAGTCTGCTTAATGTGTTAATAATGGTTGCTGGCAAAAGTTGAAATAATTTAATCTAAACTGTAGACTGAAATGTCAGAAGCTCAATGTAGCAGAAAATGTCAAAAATTAAATCCATTTTCAGAAGATTAGGATAAAGGATGTGAGAGGCAGGAAATCTGGTCTAAAGTCAATATTTATTCACAAAATCACAGTTCAATTAAAGGATTTTGTGGGAAAAACTACTACAAACAGCTTTTCACTGTGTTATAACGGTTTTCATTCAACATTAAGTCATTCAAAATTGTGTTTTGATGATTCATGTATGTTTGAGTAATCATTCTTTTCCTGCATTCAAGGTGCCGTTGCTCGGAAAATCCCTGTTTTCACCTGTCCCCCACACCTTAACTACCTAAACCACATTAACCACTACTATCTATCCCCAACACGTTCTACTGCATTTATCACGGCCGTTGCACACATACTACTGTCACACTGCAGCTTACTGTACAACCATCACAAGTGCACTTCCCGTTATTAACAACGGTCAAAGTTGACAAAAATCTGTATTTAAATTTGTATCTCAACAATAATATCCTGATGATATTATGTCAGTACATTAGAAATGTGCTAAAATGTAATTGTTGAGGTTCATTTACAAATTGCTGTAAAATTACCCTCTAAAGTGAAGAAATATCACTTTACTAATATCTTCTTTGGTTTGTTAACAACCTAAGTTTTCTTTTCCATTTTCATTTGTAATTAGCAATTGTAGCATTTTTTTATACACGTTAATCAGTTTTTTTCCATATCAGAAAGCAACATTCACGATATTGTCAATACTCCGTTAATACGCCCAAGTCTAGTAATGTACAAAATGGGGTAAAGCAGAGGTGGGTCAGACTTTTTGACACATGGGCCACAATGGGTTCTAAAATTTGACAGAGGGGCTGGGCCAGAATATATATATATGTTTGTTGAAAAGGTAAATTGAACAAGGTTTACCTTTACTTCTTTTAATATAATTTGGTCACGTTCGACGGGCTGGATTAATAAGCCTAAAGGGCCATGTGTGGTCCTTGGGCCGTAGTTTGTCCATGTCTGGGGTAAAGAGAGTGGGAGAGTCTCACATCACTAAGGCAACAGTATACCTTGTTTTTGCTATATCACAGTTTAAATGATTATTGAATGAATCTCTGCAAACGTTCACTTTTGCCCTGTGAAGGAGTTGCCCTGTGCGATACATTTGTCATGCCTTTGGAGAATACCTTAATAGTTTTACTTCGGTATGTTTTTTGTCCATCTGTCACGCTAGTATGTGTGGTATGACAGATGTCTATTCTGATAAGCACACTATTGTCTTCAGGTATGATGAGCATCAGTGTTAGGGTGTGGAGGGTGGAGGTGGGGGCTGAAAAGTGAACGTGTTGCCTATCATTAAATCCGGTGTAAAGGGAAAGTGGTTTCAGTGGTTTATCTCTGCTATAAATTAATATGTGTTTATTAATGTGAAAGTAAATGAACATAATATTCAAAGTAAATTAATCCCATTAAAGGAACTTGTCTAGCCCGCGCTTAAACAGTTTTAAAAGAATCTGTCACAATCATAACTGAACATGGGTTATGGAACAGTAATGGTTAAGTGAATATGCAGCCTACAGCCTCAACAATGCTAAGACACGCTGATTTACCACAACATTTTTGATGCCTGTGTTCTGGGAGAGCAGTATATAAAAGTAACCAAATTGTAAAAATTATAAAAAGTATTAATATGTTTTCTTGTGCCAAAATGGATCGCTTATTTTGTATGAAACTGTAGTAAACCTATAGTAACTCCTTAATAGTAATCCCCTTAATAGTTTCTTATTCACAAAGTCCTGCGTTTTTTTTTTGTTGGCACAGACACATTCTTTGTTTGGTGTTAATGGGTATATACATAATGATTATTCTCAAAGTTTAACATGCTTCAATGCACAGGCGGGCGTATCGCTAACTGCTGCAATATTATTTGTATTAGTACTTTTCTTCTTCAACAACACTTTCACCGTCCAAATACTCTTCAGACATGCTTGAGCTGAGTTTAATTCCAACCTCAGATCCAATAATGACTTTATGTCGGAGTTAATACCTTTTGTGGTTTACAGTTTCAACCATAGTCCTCTTCTTGAAATGAGGTGTTCCCTAAAAATCAAGTACAGGCAAAGAGGTTTTGTTTTTCTAAAGTCCATAGATTTTCTATCACTGTAGATGTTTTCATGAAGGAAATGTGTGTTTTGTGACTTCTTGTCTTTGATCTTCAATCATGTGACGCAGGATTTTCTAAGAACACCCAAGGGACCACCCCACAGCACACTGGAGGTATGTAAAGACGCAGGATAAGGGCTGAAGATATAAGTAATTGTCGACTACAAACTGTTACGATTGGCTAGTGCAGAGATTCTTAAAACTAGGTATCACTGCCTGGTACCTAATGTATTGATTTTAAAGCCTGATTTAACAATGACACAAAACTGTGACTAAACCAGGGTTAAACCAGGTCTTAACCCCGACTAAACTATGACTATACAGGACAAAACAGGAGATAAATCAAGATTAAACAAACATTCAAGGAAGTTTAATCTGCAGCCATGTACTTGACTCAGTCAGGGATGATCCAACATAGATTTTCTTTTCAGCCAATACCATTATCCAATAAGTGATATTTGCCAATATCAATATGAACTAAATCTATGGCAAAACCCACTGCTTGAGTTTTATTTAAGTTTACTATTTAAGTCCACATATGTCAAATTAATTACATAATGTATTTATTAGTGATATCATATGATATATTTGACTTTTTAGAATGATTGTGTAAACCACATTTTCAGTGCCCTTCCCGATATCACTGATTCTGATACTGGCACATATATATTGTCCATTGCTAGAATGAACTGGGCCATTACTTTAGTTGATCAGTGAAGATCAGTACCAAGGAAAATCTAAGGCCTCACCTGCTGCAAGAAATTTAATCATGTCCAAACTCAGATCCTAATGCAGCTATACAAGGACCAGGACTAAACCAGGATTTTACAGAACAAAGCCCAGATCAAAGCCAGGTTAAACCAAATTGAAAATAAACAGGCAATAAAGTAAAGTGCAAAAGAAATAAACCATCTATAACAGGGGTTGAACTTTAAGCAGATACTGTACACACACACAAACACACACACATATTTGTCAGTCCTAGATCCTCAGTGCATCAAGTCTGTCGTTTTGAAGACTCATGAGTAAAAATAGAAATACAAAAAATAAATAAATAAATAACTGTAGTTGTAGCTATATTTTTACACATGTAACAGATACTATATATGGATATAAATATATATACACACCATTGAACCAAAACAGGTTCAGTCACAGTCATGCCAAAATAATTTGTTCAGACGTTTCGTTGGAAAAGGAAGGGTACTACGCCCTGATGAATTTCTGAGTTGTTTGTATAGGAGTTTTAAGAATTATTCAGTGAATCTTGTTCTGCCGTTGTATCAGCTGACAGGAAGTCACTCCGGGCTGTGATAGCAAAAAATTGTCAATTATTCAAATATTCAATTGAATTGAATATTTTAATAATTGAATAAATATGAGGTACATTTATTGTGATACTGTGGAACATTCCAAGCAAAGAACAACATCTCAATGAAGACAAGCAGTGATTCTTTTCTGTCTGTTCATGCACTGACATCAGTATGTTTTTGTATTTATTTATGTATTTTACATTGTGGGTGGGACCTCTTGCTGGTCAGTCTCATTGTTAATCACAGGGTTTACACATAGACATAAGTACACAGACTACATTCACTTAGACATAGTTCATCTAATTATTACTGTAATAAATATTTTGATGACGTCTTGTCACCAGGTAATTTTGAGGGTATGAGGAAGATGAGATGTAACATCCTTAGTCATATTTTCCTTCTCTAACTGACAATGTTTCCCAATGTAATAAGTTAATGAGTCACTCTAACGGTTTTACAAACTGGACAAAAGAGTCCATACAAGTTGGTTTGAAGAGGAATTCTATAATGCTATAATGATATAATTACAAAAACAACAACAAATAAAACCCAACATCTCAAAATGAACTAATATTTTATTTTATGTTCACTACTTACATTTGCAGTTTTATTTCTCTCTGCACATGTTTTGTTATTTGAATAGAAGCCACATGCCTTTGATCCTGCCCATGAGACAGTCCATTGCTGCTTTTCCCTTGTGTTCCTTTTGGGAGAAACATAAAAGTCCAGACAGGGCCACTGTTTGTTCAGAGCCAGTTTAACACAGCTCCTTGTCTCTACTGTAATCCCTGTATCCTGTCTCTGAGCTAACACACGTTTGCCCTGTACAAAACTGAGCAAATCCTCTGGTACAAACGCTAATGGCCTTTTTTTTTTTTTTTTTGCAAATGCACACACCACACCCATCTGTGGCCCAGATTTCTAAGGATATGTATGTGTATTATAGAAAAAAGTCAATAGAAAAGCAATGTGAAAGTGTCTATTAGCAGCCATATTACATACATTTTCTGGGATAAGTGTAAGCTATAGCCTCAATGACCCAATAAGTAGTGACTGTAGAATAAGATATTATGTAACTGATACCCCTAATCTAGTCAACTCATTATTTATTCTGCCATGCCCACGCACAGGTAAACAATAACATTTTTATTAAAATTCACAAATCTATATTGATTCCCAACGGCACATTTTTATCTTATTAAACTAATTGCACTAAGGCCTTTCAGGAAATCAAGCTAGCTCTACCCTTCCTGTACAAGAACATTAGAATTCATGCTATAGGTTATTGTCCTAATATGTCCAAATACAGATCTAGTTTGAACTGAACTGAATGCATAAAACTTTTAAAGAAAATACATTACCTTAAAGTGTAGCTGAAAAGCCATTATGCTTTTCTAATCACTTGTTTTGGTGCAATAATACCTGTGTTTTTGTCATAATTGTACATCAGTCGTGTGGCAGTTTTTGAACAAAATTTGAAAAAATATTTAATATGACAAAAAAATGGAGTAGAGAGCTGTCATGAGTAGTATGAGTATTCTGTCATGAGTATTCTGTCATGAGTACTTAACATTTCACTCAAAATTGATGAGAATTTATTCACAAGTAACAGATTTTTCTGACAGTTTAAACATATAACAAAAATATAAATAACATATAACGTAAATATTTGTCAAATAAGTATTGTGTAGATGACCTTTGACCCTTGTTTACAATAAACTATATCATAATGTTAACTGCATTTTAGTGAAGTGAGTAATCTTACCTGTTATATGTATAGTTATCCAAGTTAAATCTTGCATGTTAGATTTACAGTGAAAAAAGCACATCTTTCAACTATTTCACAGCCTCATAGAATTTACAAGGACAGCATATTCGAAAGAACTGTTGAGTAATACTGGCATGGCATGCTGCTCGCTCCTCACGCATCTGCCATTTAACATGTTATTTTAGTTCACATGTAAATTTGATAACAGCCCATCAATGTGTTTTTTTAATGCATTATACCGCACCCTTATGCTAACCAAACAAGCTGTACTTTCTAACTTAACACTTATTTGTTTTATTCATTAACTTATTGCGCAAAGGTAACATTCTTAAAAGGTAAAGAACAAAGAAATGTACAGAATGCTGACAAGAAGAAATATCAACAGAAGCATTGAGGCAGCAGAGTTCGGCTGCAGAGCCCATTATATAAAGGGTAGTCAAACAATGAGTACTGAGAAAAATCATATAAATAGGGCAGCATTCAACCTTTCCTTCCTGTTTTTTGAACTATATTAGAACTAGTATAAGACACATGGTAAAAACAATTTTGAGTTTAAAAAAATGCATTCTATTGTGTTTTTAATTATCATTGAAGAGTGAAATTTGAGTATTATAATTTCTACTTCACCAAAATTAACTAATAAATGTAAACATTATAACAAATATGCTATAAATTATATATCATGAAATAATGACTTGACATGCATACGAAATACAATAAGTATTGTTTGCAGAAGGAGTTTGCTGAGAAATTTACAAATATTTAGAAACTAGAGACTTTTGACCTAAACAAACTGCAGCAAAATATCCAACTATGCAATTTTACAATGACCAGCTCTGCACAAAGCTAGCATTACATGACATTTATGAGCCTGCAAAGTGACACAATTCACATTTGATTACAGTCTAGGTAACCTTCCATTGTAGGTTTAAAATAGCTTGAGCCCAAACACTCACACACACACACACACATCCGTTTTAGTGTGTGTCTGCCTGAACATTCTCTGCACAGTCGGTTTTGTTGCCTTTTTCAAAAGCAGCTCAATAATCCTGGATCATAGAGTACAAAGGGCCCCAGCATGTGGTGATGTAAGCAGGAGTGAGCGTCCAGTTTGCCCCTATGCTCTCTGAACGCTGGGGGGCTAGGTGGGACGAGCAGCTACACCCCTCTTTACAGGATTTAACTCAGGACAGGGACAGACTGCTACCAAGAGCTAACTGTGTTTTGTGTCTCTAAAGGTCTGTGGATGACTTGGGCCACTCCATTTACAAAGGTGGGTAATTTTACACTATTTATTATGAACAAATTATATTTCAAAGAGTCTACTTATTTTGTCTAGTTCTTCGCTACTTTAAAGGTCCAACTATCTTGCAATTGTTGTTGTGTTTTGATTGCTATACCTGCATTCTTACTGTGAGAGGGTCAACTCTTGACAAATCAAACCTGTAACTTGGTGTCACCTACTTGTCTTCACAGAGAAATGTAAGTTTAATGCCGTACTATGGAACATTCAAGGCTAAACAACAACTTTTCCATGGAGTCAAGCAGGTGGTAGAGCCTAGAAAAGTTTCATTTTGCACCTTTAAGTGACATTAGCTTTTTATCTGAGTAAAAATGTGCATTCATGATGCCTGATTTATGTTTAATTAGCATGTTTGTCTGACCACATCATTACTAAACCTGTATTAGATTTTACATTAGTTTCTCTGTTCATGAGAAGTTAGCTAAATCATCCATTACTTGTACTTTAATTGCAACAAACAGTTTCAACAAGCTGGACTTAGCTGAGTTGGAGATGTCATCTTTATTTGAAAATGTATTTAGAAAGGTACTATAAAATAATTGGACTGGAAACCTGAATATTAAACTTGATAGAACAACAGGCCTGCAACAGTCCTTCAGTCTTTTGTTCAATTCATTCATGGGTTTCAGATGAACAATTCCTTTCTGATTTGAAGGACTTTATGAGAACCCTGTGAGGACCTTTCCCTATTCAAAACATATAGTATTTTGATTTGTATTGACCATGGAAGGTGTGGCCATACCTTGTAACCCATGAACAAGTTGATGGTTCTTAGTGGACTCCATTTTCTTAGTTGACAAATTATTCTACTAAAGTTATTTGTCTTTCCACTTATGACTACGTGGTTTTCTAGTACATCTCTCAAATTGTTTGTTTGTGCAAGATCCTAACAACTATGTGAGCTTTTGCCATACCAAGCCAACTTTTACAACAGCCCTAGATTGATCCATAAAGCTAATTTGATTCTTTGGACTATTTTTCCTTGACTAACAACATTTTTATTTAATAGTTTTCTTGAAAATAATTTTTGTTTACTATACCCACGTCTGACCATGGATCAAAAGCCCAGTTGAGGACAGAGGAATGTGGCTAAGCTGTGGGGAGTGGTGGGCTGTTGCAGTGTGACCAAAGGCACATTAACTACTCTGTCTCTACTACTACTATTACTGCATTTACCTTATCCAGCCTGGCAAGTCACGCTGCCTCAGGTGAGTATTGCTGGGTAAACATTTACCTTGTAAACGCCTCTTGCCCTGTGAGAAATCGAATAGGTGGCTGTAACTTTATATGTGTTCAAGTATATTTGTATTAAAAGATAGAGCTAGAGCGAGTGAGCAAAGAGTGAGAAGTTTAGCTATCCTGTGTAGCTTGGATTGAACTTGGCTGTATGGACACTTGAAGTTGTATGATTCTGGATGTCGACCAAGGTCTGTAAACGCCTCAAGTTTGTGTTATATCCAGGTGACTGTAACTCTAACTATTTGTAAATGATAGATTGTAATTTATAAATGTTTTTGCATGTAGAAATATGTTGTCTAAATGTTGTAGTATGAAAATAGTAAACCTGTTTCATATTTGCTTGTATGGAAATCAGAGTTTGTAACTTTCTCGTTGTCTGTCCACTCGAGTCCTATGCAGCTTCAGCATTTGTTTTTTAGAGACGAAGCTATTCATGTTTTTGTCCTCCTTTGGATTAATCATTATTTAGAACTTCCGTAATCATGGTTTAGACCATGTTTAGTCTCATCTCAGACCTGGTTTAGCCCTAATTTAGTCCAGTAAGTACTGATATAGTCCAGGTTTTCAAATATTATCTTAGGTGACACACGATCTAACTCTTTTGGTGGATGTTTCTCCACCTGCTTATCTCCATGCGATTTAATGCTTTGCTTAGAATGTTCCACAGTATGGCATTATCTATCTCCATGAAGACAAGCAGGTGACACTATCAAGATGAGTTTCAGGTCAGATCTGTGGAGAGGTGACTTTGCTCGGTAAGAATGCATTTTTTTCAAGGCATTTGTGCACAATAAAAACACCTGTAATTGAGTTAATGCAAATAGTTAAGTTTAATGCTATAGTGTGGAACATTCCAGGCAAGTCAATAGGTGACAAGCATGCAAGTAACAGTCATCCAACACAAAAGTTACATAGTGCAGCTTTGATGTGAAAAGCATGAGAACTGCTGCTGTAGGTCTGTGGATTTATTGTATGTATTTTTATATATAATGAGCTGACTGGTATATGGAAAAGACAAGTGCCATCCTATGTGGTTTGTTTGAATTTCCCTGTATGTAAATTATAACTTGTGATCTTCTGGTTGTGTACGCAGGTCTATAGAGGATGCAAGAGGACGCGGGTCAGACTATGCAGGGTCTGAATGCGCGGCTGAGGGTCTTTTTGGAGCAAGTGAACCGTCTCCAGGAGGCCAACCTCAGACTGGAGGCTCAGATCTCTGCATGGGGGGTCCAGAGGAGCTCACAGTGTCAGGAGTGGTCTCTGAAAGAGCAGACAGTCAAGGAGCTACGGGAACAGGTCTGGAACATAGCTGTATTTGATATTGTGGGTATATGTGGTTGTCAAAGTGTACTGTAGTAAGTAAGTCAATAGTAAGTAGTCCTGGCCTAGTCCAATTTTAGTCCTGGATTTGATCACAGATTAGAACCAATTTATATGTGATGATTCTCCAAGTGTGAACAGACCTTAACACGAGTGGTACGAGAGAGTCTTTAGGCAAGTTTAGTCAGAGTTTGGTTGTGGTTTAGTTCTTGTTTTGACCTGGGTTAGACATGGTTGGGTCAGTAAGCTTATTAGGTCTCCATCATTCAATCAAAATGTGTATCACTCTGGTTACTTGTGGTTTGTTCCTTGTCAAGTCCTGGTTCTATGTCTTTATGATTTAGACAAAGTTTAGTTATTAAAAAAACAATATTTTCTGAGATGATACTTGTGCATAAAGAGTATGGTGTGTAAAGAAGGGTTAAAATGCTGGAGTAATTTAGAGTGTTTTGGGAACAGCAGCAGGTGGTTGTTCAGAGTCAACAAGACTGAGCCACATGTGACATCATGTGATCTGCACGAACTATACGCTCATTTAAAGGGACAAGGGACTTTTTACCTATTCACTTTCAGAAACACTATTCTATATGTTGTTTTCATTTTAAGATGTACACATTACACCTATGTGACCTTATATTATTACATTTTTACAAATATTACTGTTGTAGAATTATCTATAGTAAGTAATTCTAACTATTTAAACTTGAGCATTGATAAAATCTGACACAGTTGTAATTGTTATATAAAAATATCTAATATATTTATCTATATTCACTTTAGCAATGACTATGAATTGTATCGGGGGGAAGAAAAATCATCTTTCTTGTGTAAATCTAAGCATAAATACTTTAATGCAGCTGTCATCGACATGACTCACTTGGTTGCAAAGTTATACAAGATGTAACGAGTTAAGACTGTTCTCCAGCAATGCCGTGACCAAGGCTACTAAGAAATACAGTATGTGGTTATGTAACGTCCACACTATCGCTTTCAATATCAAGTCCTTGAACATAAACATTACAGATTGGCATTTAACACAAAAATATCTGAGATCTGAACTCTGCTCCACACTGCATGCTTTTACAGACAGAGGATTGATTGTCGAACTCTCTATTAAAAAGATGGTCATAGACGACTGTTATTTGCCCTAAGGACTATGTATTCAAAAACATGAATACTTCTAACACATGATAGCAAAAGACGACATTTAAATCCGTCAACTGGACAAATTGTTGTAGGAGTGAAGACATTTCTCTGCTCATCCAAGCCGCTTCTTCAGTTCTGGTGAGATTGCTGGTGGACACTGCCTTATATTTATCTGAAGGGAGGGGCTAACGACACAGAAACTGTAAACAGTTATTGTCTCCAGTTTCAGCTGAAACTACCCTATTCAGCCTTTAATGACCCTGCTATTGTTCTCATTCTTCTCAGTCTGAGAATGTTATAGATGGGGGATAGATGAGGCCCCCATTCCTGTTCAAGGAAGGATTGTCTTTCCTAACAAAAATAACTTCTTTAACTCCCCTCTGAAACCATTTCTTTTCTCTGGCAAAAAAATCTGAACCTCACTATCTTCAAAGGAGTGGTTAGTGGCTTTGAGATGGAGATGTACGGCGGCCTAGGGTCCAGAGGAGCTGTCACACTGGTGTTGGTACATCCGCTAATGAAGTGGCTGCTTAGTTTCTCCAATGTAACGCTCACTGCAATGGAGTAGACTACATTACTTTGTTTGTGGCTTGTGGTTTTGTCCTTATGGTGGACCAGTTTTCTGTCTTAAAGTGTTTATAGGTTTGAAAAAGACAGGAATCTCGTACTGTCTGAAAATTCTCTTTTTCAGACACACCAGCTGTGTAAGGAATGGTTACACCTTTCCTTCTAGGTTTAGATTCTCTATTGTCCTAATTTTTTTTTTTTTTTAGCTCTTTTAGATCTATTGAAGGCCCATTTTGGATAACCCACAAGCCAAGAGGGCTTTGAACAATTTGTACAGTTGACAGATTTAAACTTTGTCTTTTGCTATGGATCAGACCTGGACGACTGAGGGATTACACAGACTTCTAACAAATGACATCACTAGTTGATCAAAGTTGCAGTAAAGTAATTGACACAGGAAGTAATTTTATTGTACAATTGCTGTTGTTGGCCCGACCACGGCCTGATGGCATGGCCCATTTAAGATTCTGTTCAGTGACACTACCCTGTCTGATATTTTAATGAGTTTCATGTTTTTCTGGTCTCAGCTCGTTGCTCAGTGTTCGTCTGGCTCAGATTCCCATGACGATGACAGGCAGATGAGCAGATGCAGCAAAACTCATTGTACTTTAATCCAGCGACTGCTTTCAATTCATCACGAAGGATTTCTTTCTTATCTGTCTGCTTTCTGTGATCAACCTCTCAAGTAGTTGTCAAGCACTTAATACAGATAATTAGTCCTAATATGTCATCTTGTCTGTGATTCACAATTTGAAAGTTAACTTAAGCCCACTGAAACTAAACCTGTAACACAAAGAAAGGATATATATTACGCTGTTTATACAGTGAGGTAAATGCTATGGAATATTCCATGCAACTCAGGTGTGTCGTTTTCTGGAAATGTAGGGTGTGTTGGAAATCACTAATAAAAGACAAGGAAGAAATAGTTTGTGTTCAGTATTACATTTATCAGTCAAATAGACAAACCTTTGTTCATAATAACATAATAACATAAGAGTAGTTATGTTCATCAAATCAGACTTATGTGGTTACAATAAATGTAGTTTTACTGATAAATGAACTATAGTTACTCTGTAATTTGTATTGCAGATACCTTTGTTGCTCATCATGTACTTGTGTTGCAGGTTGGGAAACTCCTGGTGGAAAATGCTGAGCTCGCTCTTCAGTCTGAAAACATGAAGTCCAAAGCAGCTCACATCCAGGCCAGGTCAGACTGAGGTTTTCTATAAAGGGCTCAAGGGATTTTATGTTATGAATGGAGAAGTGAACTAGTAGATATAAGTTAAAGCTTAAAGATACACGGGTTATGTCCTTGTTTTAGTCCTGCTTTAGACCAGGTTTAGTTTAGGTTTAGTCCAATTTAGCCCCAATTTTGATGTGGTGCAAGTATCAATGCACCATGCGATATACAATAATGAGCTTTCGGGGCCAAATGTAATTAAAATCAATACACCACAAGTTTTGACAAGACTTTACTCTGTTGCTCTATTGACTCATATTGCATTACCGGTATATATATGTAGTGTCTTTTCATTCAACCAGTAGTGACACAGAGACAATATTTATCTATCCACTTTATTTATCAACACTGTACTTAATATATATGAATAAATGCCAGACAAATACAGTCTCTGCTATCATCCTATTCTCTTATGTATTTTCTAGCTCTCTCTTATCTAACTCTGGCCTGTTCCCGCTGCTGGGAGCCGACCCGCATACAAATCCAGGCCAGGTTTTGTGCTGTATTTGCACTTTCACTTATGGGCTAATACAGAGTGACACCCCCCACCCAATGCCCCCAATGCACCCACCTCTACTCACTCACTACCTCACCCTCCGATGTAACCACTCACAAAAGGGCACTTATATGGGTTTACAAGTCTTATGGGGACATCACATTGATATGCATTAATTTCTTAGAGACTGATCCTAACCTAATTGCGTATCCTTAACCAAAACATGAGTTTAAGCTATTTTTACCCTTCACAATCCATCCATCCATTTTCTTCCACTTTATCCGGGACCAGGTCGTGGAGGCAGCGGTCTGAGCTGGGTGGCCCAAACTTCCCTCTCCACACATACCTCTTCCAGCTCTTCCAGAGGAATCCCGAGGCGTTCCCAGGTTAGCTGAGAGACATAGTCCCTCCAGCATGTCCTGGGTCTTCCCTGGGACCTCTTCCCAATGGGAAGTACCTAGAACACCTCCCCAGGGAGCCATCCAGGAGGCATCCGGAACAGACGCCCAAGCCACCTCAGCTGGCTACTCTCAATGTAGAGGAGAAGCGGCTCTACTCTGAGGTCCTCCCATGTGAGTGAACTACTCACCCTATCTCTATGGAAGCGTCCAGAGAGGCACTGATTTTCATCCCAGCTGCTTCACGCTCAGCTGCAAACCGCCCCAGTGCATGCTGCAGGTCCTAGTTTGATGAAACATCAGGACAATATCTTCTGCAAACAGCAGAGATGAGTCCCTGGCTGCACCTAGAAATTCTGTCCATAAAAACAATTAACAGAACTGATGACACAGCTCCTGCTCCAGTCATAGAAGGACCGAACAGCCCTTAGCAGAGGGCCCCAGGCTGCATATTCCCAGAGCACCCCCCACAGGATAACACGAGGGGCAAGTTCTAATGCCTTCTCCAGATCCAAAAAGCACATGTGGACTGGTTGGGCAAACGCCCATGAACCCTCAAGGACTCGATGGAGAGTATAGAGTTGGTCCAGTGTTCTGCGGCCAGGACGAAAACCACACTGCTCCTCCTGAATCTGAGGTTCGACTATCAGTCAGATTCTCCTCTCCAGTACCCTGAAATAGACCTTACTGGGGAGGCTGAGGAGTGTAAGTCCCCTGTAGTTCAATTAAACCCTCCAGTCCCCTTCTTAAACAGAGGGACCACCACCGCGGTCTGGCAATCCAGAGGTACTGTCTAAAGACCTGTCAACCAAGACAGCCCCAAAGCATCCAGAGACTTATGATGCTCCGGATGGATCTCATCCACCCCCGTAGCATTGTCACCAAGGAGCTTGCCAATCACCTCTGTGACTTAAGCCAGGGTGATGGATGAGTCCACCTCCAAGTCTTCAATTTCTGCTTCCTCCTCGGAAGACGTGATGGTGGGATTGAGGAGATCCTCAAAGTATTCCTTCCACTGTCCGACTACATCCTCAGTTGAGGTCAGCAGCTCTCCACCCGCACTGTAAACTGCGTTATTGAAGCACTGCTTCCCGCCCCGAGGCATTTGACGGTTTGCAAGAATTTCTTTGAGGTCGACCAATAGTCATCCTCTGTGACTGCACACGCTGTGGCATGCTTGGCTCGTCAGTACCTGTCAGCTGCCACAGGAGTCTCACAAGACAGGGCTTGATAGGACTCCTTTTTCAGCCAGACGGCATCCCTTACTTCCGGTGTCCACCGCCGGGTTGTCTATATGACAGGCACCAGAGACCATACGACCACAGCTACAAGCAGCCACATTGACAATGAAGGTGAAGAACACAGCCCTTGGTATTATATTATTCATACAGGTATTCTGAACTGCACTTAGTCTGACCCATCACCTAGGACCTGTGTGCCATGTCCCTACCAGGGACATAATGGCCCAGGCAACGTAGTTCCTAGGATCATTTTATCATTTAGGATCCCCAAGAAGCCCAGGATCACTGGACTAAATGACTACAGACCTGTGGCGCTGATGTCTGTAGTCATGAAGTCATTTGAGTGCCTGGTCCTGCACCACCTCAAATCCTTCACCTCCCCCCTCCTGGACCCTCTGCAGTTCGCCTACAGAGCCAATCGGTCTGTGGACAACGCCATTAACCTGGCCCTTCTCTTCATCCTCCAGCATCTGGACTCCCCCAGGAACCTACCTTCAGCTCTGCGTTCAACACCATCCTCCATGCTCTGCTCCAGGACAAGCTCGCTTAGCTCAACGTGCCTGACTCCACCTGCAGGTGGATCACTGACTTCCTGACGGACCAGAGGCAGCACGTGTGGCTGGGGAAGAATGTCTCGGACACTCGGACAATCAGCACAGGATCTCCACAGGGCTGTGTACTTTCCCCGCTGCTCTTCTCCCTGTACACCAACTGCTGCACCTCCAGCCACGACTCTGTCAAACTGGTCAAGTTTGCAGATGACACCACCCTCATCGGGCTCATCTCGGACGGGGATGAGTCTGTCTACAGGAGGGAGGTGAATCGGCTGGTGTCCTGGTGCAGCAGCAACAACCTGGAGCTCAAGAAGACTGTGGAGATGCCCAGAAGACAGTGGAGATGATTGCGGACTTCAGGAAAGTCACAGCCCCCCTGCCCCCCCTCGCCTTGACTGACTCCCCCATCACCACGGTGGACTCCTTCCGCTTCCTGGGCACCTGCATCACCCAGGACCTCAAGTGGGAGCCGACCATCAGCTCCCTCATCAAGAAAGCCCAGCAGAGGATGTACTTCCTGCGGCAGCTGAGGAAAGGAAATCAGTGAGTCCATCCTCACCTCCTCCATCACTGTGTGGTTCGCTGGGGCCACTGCCAGGGACAGACAGAGACTGCAGCGCATTGTGCGCTCTCCAGGACCTGTATGTCTCCAGGACTCGGGGCCGAGCAGGTCGTATAGCAGCTGACACTTCTCACCCTGGACATGGACTTTTTCAGCCACTTCCCTCTGGCAGGAGGCTACAGTCAATCAGGACCAGAACCTCTCATCACAAGAACAGTTTCTTCCCCTCTGCTGTTGGTCTCATGAACACTTTATAATATCTGCACTAAACTGGACACTTTATAAGTGTCTGTTGCACTGTTGTTGTTTTGATGCTGCTGTTGTATATATTTTCTACCTGCATGCCCTTATTTGTATTTGTATTTATTCAGTGTGTTTTTTTTTGTGTGTTTTCTATTTGCACTTTATCACCGAAGTAAGTTCCTGAGCTCTGCTCACGGACAATGGCAATAAAACTTCTTCTGATTCTGATTCTGATTCTGATTCTGATTCTGATTCTGATTCTGATTCTGATTCTGATCTGATTCTGATTCTGATTTCGGTACGCAAACACCCCTACCACAAAAAGGTGGCAGTTCAAGGGGGAGACAATCACAATTGGATTCAAAATAATTGATCCCACATTACATTAGATCCACAGAGAAAAGCCCCTGCATCTAGAAATATATAGCTCCCAGGTGTTCCATGAGTTCAAACTTGTGCTATAGTCCAGGATAAGATCATTTGCCCCCTGAATTTAGAATTAGATTGTACATTTTTCCTACAGTGACAAAAAGAAAATTAGGATAATATCAGGACTACATCACGTAAGGTCCTGGTATGATTCTAAGACCAGATGGGGGCTTTATTAGAGAACTGAGTTTCAGAATGATGAAAAATTTGCACTGCTGCCATAGCAATTAACAATTCAAAATTTTATCTTTAAAATGGTAAAAAAAAAGTACTAAACAACTGGAAACTAAAACACATGAATACCACTAAAAACAAGTACAATAAAGTCCATTTTTGGGGCAGTACTCCCCTGTTAAGGAATTCTGGAATTTTTCGCTTTTCTGTTTAAAGGTTGAATACATTTGGTGACATGTAATTTCCAATACATTTTCTATATAAGCACATATCAAGAGACAAGACCAGCACAATCCAATTTCTCATAGCCAGACATGTATTTTGTTGAGTCATACCAATTATTTTCACTGGCGCCTTCCCAGACATGGTTAATGATAACAGTAAAGCAGGAATTTGAAAAATGTTCAAAGTCTAAAATGTGTTACATAGCTCTTGTATACAAACATGGTGGGGAAAAAATGGTCTAAAATGTAGTATCACAATCACAAAAATTGAATTCACTCACCTGGACAAATTTTAACTGTGAATGTTCTTTTGCAGTGGAACCAACCTGGATGACTGAGGGATTACACAGTCATCAAATCATTTCAATAGCATTTACGTATATAGCCATATATCACGCAAGGGCTTTCCTACAGTCTGATAATAACACCTTTTGGGTTTATTTTAGATGTGAGACAGAGGAGAGGACCACAAAGCATCTGGAGAAGCAGGTGGAGCAGCTTCGAGAGTCCAAGAGGAAAGCAGAGCAGGGCAGTGAGAGTCTGAGGAGCGATGTGCACCAATCCATCATAGAACTACAGCAACTGCACCAGGAATACCAGGTCTGAGCAGGAATCAGGGACAGACTGCATGTAAACTGCGTAAACAGACACAGAAGAACAAGTAGGTGCACATTTAAGGAAGAATGTGATATATATTATATTTGTGAGGGAAATTGTCTCAACATGTAGAGCCTAGTGACAGTGATAGTGGTGAAGGGAAGGAGGAAAACTGTTGGTCTCTGCTGCAGTGTAGAGCCTAGTGACAGTGTGTGTAGTGGTGAAGATTAAAAGGAGAGTAAGAGGCTGAGGAGGACTGTTGGTGTTTTTCTGCTGAGGTGCAGTGAACACGGGGTGAATAGGGTGTGCACTGTACGATTAAAACAATGAAGTAAGAGAATGAAGGAGGAGAGAGAGTGTATTTTGACAAGAGAGGTAAATCAAGCTGGGCGGTTGCTTATGTTTATAATCTTGCTTTTTATGTTCCATTTTCTGTTTAGCTGACAACTGTATTTATTTAATTGCTGTTAGGCTGTTTTAACTCATACAAGCACACATGACCTGCAGGTTTATTGATTCATCTGTCCTAATATCTAAAAGGTCTGCTGTGCACAAATGGCTCCAAACCAACTCAAAAACCAGCATAAATCATAAGAGCAGCAGTTTGCACGGGGTCATTTTGAGAAACTGCCTTGTTCACAGAATAGCCAATATATAAAATGTATACTGGAATTTTAAAAAAAAAGCAACAATATCAATGCAACAGAAAGTAAAAATATATAAATTATTTTGGGACAACACACATTTTATAAAAAAATCTGAACATTTCAGTTACATATGCATATACAACTAGATCAAGTCAAATATAACATTGTGATTGAAGGGATTACCTATTTCCTAGTACTTCTTAACCCCTATTTTCGACTTACCTGTCTAGGCATGTTTGAATTTTTCTGCATTTATTTTATTTTATCAACCACCTGATAAAATAAAACAATCAAGGCCAATCCTTGGCATGTAAAACATGAAAAGAAAGCTTCAACCCACCTGAACCCACAATTTAAAAAAAAAAAATCTTTAGAAATTCTATGTTTTTTTTTTTTTTTTTGTTTTTTGTTTTAACTTTATTTCAAGTCTAAATCTATTTTTTTGTGATTTTGACTTCAGCTGTGAAAAAGGAAACATTTATCCATATCTCCCAACAGCCGTTTTATCCTATTTATATTTAGGTGGGATTTAAAATCAGATTTTTCTCTATGCATAACTTGTTAACACTCATAATTAGAGAATATACAGACACCAGAGGCCAAAACTACAAAGTGTCAGCTTCGCAAAGAGCCCAGCCATTTATCTACTTCAAAGGATTCAGAAACAGCTTCAGTTTAAAATGAGGGACATTTTAGGCAGGCACATTTTAGTTTCAGGTAAAATCAGTCAAACTGATAAGAGGTTAAATATAATTGCAGACTTTCTTCTCGGTAATTCAAACGGGATATGGTGACATCCTTATGCTACATATTCTGTTTTATTTCCGTCTGTGTCTGTTTTATCAAGATTGATCTTAGCAGAAAAAATAATTAAATAGTTAACTTACTTTTGTCATTATCTTTATGTAACCACCACCATCTCTTGTTTTCCATCTCCCTTTCTCTCTCCCTCTCTCCACCTCTTCGCTCTGTTTATCTATTCACAGGCTGCTCAGGCTCTGCACTCCACTGATGCTCTGTTAGCCACTTCCACACATACAGCAGCAGCAGCAGCAGCAGTGCACGGAGCCAGGGGAGGAGGGGAGAAGGAGGATGGCACAGCGATGGAGCTCACCCGACTGCTCCACGAAATCAGAACGCAGTGCGACCAGACTCGAGTCCCCAACCCCAGACAGAGGCACCAAAGCCCAGGCAACTTGGCAAATCTACCCCCCGGATCGGTCGGGCCTAGCCACTCTGGAGCAGGAGGGGCAACATCAACAGCAGCAGCAGCTTCTAGGACAAGCAGGGGGGCACTTGCAGAGGTACGCAACACCTCACAGCAAGGACTCATGTAATTTCAACTTGGAGCTTTGCCAATTTGACACACCCTCAATGATAACAATGTTTGCAGTTTTCACATGCAGCATACTTGAGTAAATGACAAGGTTTAAGCTGTCTAATTATTGTAACTTAAGGATTTAGACTGCAGGTTTTAGTATTCGCACATTTCACTCTCTCACTTTCCCTATTTACTGCTGTGCATCTGACTAACGCAGAGTAACAGCGCGGTCTGGCATCACAATGTGTAAAAAGATCCCTGGGTGCTTGTTAAAAATGTATGAGAAGACTTATAGTACAATCCCAAATACTCATACTCAGCAAGGCTCTTCTGTTTGTTATCCTCTCAATGAAAAAGCATAGATTGGTTTTGTGTGGTTCATTTTTATTATTGTTAAATGTAAACCCAGCCTGGACGCCTTTCATTTCACAAAGTGTTCTTCTGCTATGGATCAGTGACTTTGGCTCGGCTGCAGATTTCTTAATGCTATAGTAAATCACATACACACTTTTGTTTTCATCAGACTCACACTTGCTAAAGTATTGTCAAAGACTGTATTGTACAAACTAGTATCTGAAATGTATTTGTTATTGTAGTTTTTGATACAGTACAGTGTAACATTATTTGTCTTTGTGATATGATCTTGCAGCTCTATGTAAAAACTATAGATTTGGATTATATTCCACAACACAACTTTTGTTATTTTGTTAGTATGGATAATTTAATGGACATTTTAAGATGTAACCTTAAGCTACTGAATTTGGTACTATAATGCAATAGATGTATTCACCTGTAGTGGTCCAGCAGTTGAAGTAGTCTATTCTAACCTTTTTGGCTAACGTTAACATTATGGAGTTGCCAATTCCTTACAACGAAGACAACAAATTTTGCCAGTATGTTTGACTTATTATGACCAATTTCAATATAGATTTAACTAAACATGTAACAGAGCTATTATTTTCACCTAAGTGTTGTTTTTTTGTACATCTAGCACAAAAGCAAATTATTTTCAATCTTCTGAAAGTCAGTATTATATAAATTGTCATATTTTACAATGATAATCCCTTCTGAAATTGTGATTCATTCATCACTCTATTTTTGTCTCATTTTTGTTGACATGGACTTAACTTATTGATTAGAGAACCTCTCTCCAAAGGCCCACAGTGCATTCAGAGTAGCTGTGTCAAGGCAATGTCATGTCATTATAGATATCAAAGGTGTGAACAGCCTGTACAGCTGTGTCCACACTCTCTGTTTATCTACAAGCTAACCCCAACTGGGACTGCTCTGTCTGCCATTATAAAAGATGTCTCTGTGCATGGTAGAACAACTATTTAGGATTAGGGTTTAAAAGCCAACTTTTTTATTGATTCCTATGTCTGACACGGTTGTTGCCCCACAGGAGGAGGCAGCATGGGCGCAGGTAAACATGGGTGGAGCAGCGCTGAGGGAGGCCAGGGCAGAACTGGCTGAAGCCCGAAAACAATGGCACGCTTTGCAGGTTGAGATAGAGACCCTTCATGCCACGGTAAGAGAAGTAATGAACTAATATATACAAACTTGAACTTTATACTAAAATGTGCCCAAAAACTCAGTTAAAAGTATTTATTTTGAAAGTTATATATAATCAAATGTAACGTTTCTAATGGAGGGTCAGCCACCTACTTATCGAGGTTTTTGGGTAATTATTAAAAAAATATATATTATTGTTATTATTATTATTATTATTATTTTATTTTTATTTTTATTATCAATTTATTTATTAAAAAAAATGGGGGGGGGGTGGGGGGTGGTACTTTCTGATCTGTGTTATAATATTATTTCCTCATCAAAACCATACCTGGAGTTGTGTTTTGTTTAATTAACACATGTCTAACACACAAATCATGCATATTTAGGGGTGATCCGGGAAGTGCTCCACTGTGTTTTTAAACTTCATACACCTTCACTAGAATCCTTTGGATTATTTCAGTCCTGGAATTCCCAATCTCTTCTAAACAAAAAGTTAAAGGCAGCTGTTAACTTGAAAACTACAGCTTCATGACATCACAAGGTGGAACAGAGCATTTTGAGCTTCGGAGATGTAGACAGACTAATAAAGGGTTCCTCAAACATGTGAATAAAACAAAACACAAATACATGTATGTTTTTGATGAGGTATTACTGATGTCAGAAAGACAAGATTAAAGCAGATGAATAGTGTATAGGCATATTGAAATTTGAAATACCAACCAGGAAGCCAAAAGAAAAAACAAAGAGAAGATCTGTGGTTGTAGAGAAAAACACAAAGTTGGTGTGAGAGAAGAAGGTACAATACAATAAGGCTGTCTAAAGTGAATAGTGTGACAAAATCCTTTTTATTTTTGGACATAGCAGTTTTGTAGTTTGTAAATGTAGTCGTTACAACATATTATATAACCAGTTTCCTGCATTGTTGACACTTAATACTTTTTGAATGGGCCCTATTCACAGTTAATATAAAATAAACCCTATACAGATTACATCATAACGTTTATACATACTTTTAAGTCTTGTTTTGATTTGAAATTAATAGAACGGAAACAGCAGCCTTTCTAAATTAATGAGGTCATGATGGATGAGATTAGTTCAGACAACCAGACAGGAAAAGACCAGTAATAGTTTCAATTACTGTTGACCTTTAACATACAGTACACGTTTCTACAGTTGTTTATTGTCTAGGGATTGGCTTTATCCTTCATAATCATAGTTACGTCCTGCTTCCATGCCTACCTCCAATCCTCAAAACAACATTGCTTTATAAACAACGAAACTACAACATCACAAAACTAATAAATTAAATAAATCACGCATTGTTTTGAATTTATTTTAAAGGATTGTTTAGTCAGAAGTCTATCAGACAATGGAGACCTGAAATTTCATCATGTAGCCACTTGCTCTGGAAGCTCCTTTGGTGTCACAGGTCTTTGATATTAGGCATATCAGACTGGTGGGTAGGTTCAGCTTATTTACCTGGACAATCAGGACTACACACTCGATTCCATGTAATTCTGATGGCCATAACTGACAGGTAACTTATGCTTAATAAACAGCACAGATTTCTGTAGCACTTAAGTTTGAAAATCTGCGGTAAATGATGATTTTGTTCTGAATTTTTCAAGGAGATTCAAGGGGAGTCTTTCTCATTTGAGAAATATACCCTACAAATACGCTGTGATTGGATTGTTCCTTATTTGAACAGGTATCTACTGCACTGAATGGTCTTCATTTGGCTTAAACACTGTAGAAGGGACTGCCTTGCCATCCAAGCTGCTTACTAGTTAGTGCTTAGTTCATAAGGGTATTTAAAATAACCAGTTAGAGTAAAAGGAATAATGAATATCATGAGCAATGAGTGGATTTAATCATGCAGCCAGTGTTCTCCAAGTTGATTTGTAAGACGTAGTAAAGGTGGGTCTAATCTGGGGAAAAATTGGTGGTAGATCTTGTGGAATTTTAACCTACATCTGTCAATATCTATCAGAAGTGGTACAACAAAAGAACGGTGGCAGACCGGTGACTGCCAGTGCTTAAAGAGAACTGTAGATCGACTGGATTTCTGAACGTAGTTTAATTTATTTTGTGTGCATATACCGTATACCTTGTTTCCACCTGTATTTCCTTCTGTATAGGAGAAAGGCCTGGAGATGTCACTGCAGCACACCCAGCGCTTGTACTCGTCTCAGCTACATGACCTCTCTCAGGTGATCACACGACTGGAGGCGGAGCTAGAGCAGGTCAGGAGTGGACTGGCCACTCAACGCCAACGCCACAACCAGCTGCTCAACACTAAGATGAGACTGGAGCGCGAGATCACCACCTACAGACGGCTGCTGGAACGGGAGGAGGGCAGGTGAGGGGAACTTTGTGGGTAATTACAAACCAGGAAGAGTGGTTAGACGCTCAGTGAGTTTAATAGCCCACCAGGAGGAAGGCATTTAATTAAAGTAGTTTATTATATGGTATGGCTCTGTAAAAAAAAGAACATATAAATTCACTTTCACGAGCATCAGACTAAACTAGGATGGCATTCTTATCATTGATATATATTATATATATGCTTTATAAAAAAATCTAAGTCTGTATTGCTACATTAAAATATTATTCCAAATAACATGGTATGGTACATAACCTAAGCAAAAGAGGAAATATCGCAGTAATTGCATTTATTTTGTCTATTTTAATGAAAAGATTTAAGGTCTATTTTTATTGTAATTTTTTTATGATTTGCATATTTTTATTCTACTGTTGTTCTTGTACCTTCATTGTACACTGAAATTTGAAATGAAATTGTGTTGTCATATTTTAGTATAGTTAATTTTACATCTATTACAACTGCTACTACTACCTCTACCTGGAATAATAACAGCACAGGACCTTATCCTTTTACATGTCCTACTTACTCAGCCCTCAAAGTAAACACAATACAACACTATATAAAAAACACTTTACCTTATATTATTACAAGAGATAGATATTGTTACTTTCAACTTGATGATTATTTGTAGTTAAGTTCAATACAGAATTTTTAACCCATAGCTCATAATTACAGCCATACTATTGAACTATAGGATATGCAGCAATTGGAAACAGTCCAACATTTTGACTAAGCCTACCGCTCATTTTCCATCTGCTTCTTATGGAAATATTTAGCACCTTTGACTTGACGTGTAATCGTTCTCTGGGGCGTTTTGAACTATTAAAGACGCCATAGCTTTTCACACCTTTGCTGTTGTAGCTTTATGATAACATTTTATAGAAGAAGAACATCATTTAGTTTTATGGGACAGGTGTCTGCAGCCTTCTTCTCCTGTGATGATTTCATTCAGACAATTATGTTTGTTCCCCACACAAGGGCAGACAGGACGTGGCACTGCAACTAGTTTATTCTTATTTTAAAGTAGCAGAACAAAGCAGGATACGAGCCAAGGTTTAGATGGGTGCAATAAGTCATTTGGATATTTTGTTGTTTGGCATGACAAAATCAGAACAGCGATCACTGTGCAGTGTTTCACCAAACTGATGATTGAATCAACAGAAAAACAGAAACAAAACAAAAACAATTAAACAGTTTTTGTAGTTGACTGGCCAGAAATGAGTTTTAATTGACTTGCCTTGCCAAATGATTATTCTTTCCATTGTCCATCCATTCTATCCATTTTTTTATGCTTATCTAGTGCTGAGTCGCAGGGCTACAGTCTGAGCAATAACCCCAGACATCATTCACCCCGGAGCAGATGCCCGAGCCATTTCAGCTGGATCCTCTCTGAATGAGCTCGTCACCGTATTTCTAAGGGAACATGAAGCCACCATGCAAAGGAAACTCATTTTGACCACTTGTAACCGCAATCTTGTCTTTTTAGTCATCATCCAAAGCTAATGACAATAGGTGAGGGTAGGAACATAGATTTACCGGTAAACTGAAAGCTTCGCCTTGAAATTAGAGGGTTTTTTTTTTATTTTTTTTATTACTAGAACAATAAAAGATGTAACATAATTGTTTAACACGGAGCTTTTCAGTTATTCAGTATTTAAAATTGTAATATTGCATAGAAACATTTGACCAATCACAATGCAAGCTTCTCAGAAAAGAAGTGAAGGGGAGCTATGGTGGGATTCTAGCATTACACCTTTTAATACCCCCAAACATCTATTTGAACTATTGTGGGGATGATGACACTTCTATTCAAATCCTTAAATCCTTGATGCCACTCATAGAAATCCCACAGCATGCCATAACTGGCACATTTGGTGTTGAGACAGTACTCATAGTGTTTGTGTAAGGCTCTTGCTTTTTCAGGGTGGTCTAGATTTTGCAGCTCTTGTTTGACAACTCGGCATCACTCCACAGCAAAAGATACTATTGACAATTTACAATAGCATTTAGTATTTTCAATTCACCAAGACTGAATTGATCTCATGTTCCCATTGTGTTTATACATAGTCTCTTATATACAGTCTATGGTTTATATAGCCTAAAACAGAGCTGTTTTAATCATTTGAGAACTGTTATATGGACCCTTCAAACTGGCAAACTAATGACCTCCCTATCGAGGTCTCATTGAGGCCTTAAAGCTGTAATCCCCAACCAAGTTGGGACCCAGGATTGCCGGATTTTCAGAGAGCGACAATTGACCAAGCCTTTGAAAAAAACAAAATACCTGAAATGAGCTCTGATGAGATGTGCATATTGTAATCACATATTTAGCATAACATTAGCTAAAATATTCAACATTAGCTAAAACTTTAATAGGCTGTATTTCAGTCATTACCTGGCCACTTAATGTGAAACAGAACTAACTACTTTGGGTCCTCAAAGCTTTGCAGGGGTTGTTGGGGGTTCTAAAAAGAAGTCCAAATTAGAGTTTTTACATTCTATTTAAGGAATTGCATGTTATTTGGTCTTACAAATATTTTAGAATTATTAAGATAAAAATTATAAAATGTGTTATGGTCAGGTAGAAGGGTGTTTGCCTGCTCAGCATCTCCACTGGTAAAATCCAGTTACTATAATCAAAATGACTGTAGGTATTTACGGTCTAAACAAGTTTAGACAAGGGTTAGACCGATCTATTCCAGGGCAAATCATGGAAAATGCATAAAGGTATAAACCAGGCATAGACCAGGACTAAAACAGGTCTAAATCAGGACTAAAGCAGGTTCAAACCAGGACTAAATAATGTAGGGCTCTTCTTGTACTAACATCAGCTTACTGCTCTGTTTTTGTTTATTGTGTGAACAAATGTTGTGTTGAATGGAAACGTGATTCAGAGCTGAGGCTTTGTTAGACTGTTTATACTGTAAACGTCCAGCATCTTGTCTAAATTTCCTGCTGGCCCAAACTGACCTGTTTCTGGATTCAGGTAAAGATGTTTGTGCAGGAAGACAGGGAAATGCATGGGGACATTAGCATGTTCAGGGCAATTCAAATACTGCTATTGCATGGCTTATGTTGTTGTGGGAGCTAGTTTTTATGTATTTTTACAGAGATCGGTAGCAGGGTCTCCACAGATCTGGAGTCTTATCCATAAAGAATACATGTCTACATAAATGTTACATACGTAACTTTCTAGTTTATGAGCTATAAAAAGCGAACTTAAAATGAAAATAAGTGTCTTGGTCCAAAAACTCTGAACTATCAGGTCTTTCAGGAATTTCATGTAAAGTTTTACAAATGATACTCTGTAGCTTGGCCTGGTTATGTCACCTTATGTTTCCAGATGGTCCAGGTTCCCTACCCAGGTCTAGGTCAGGTAATATAGTCTACAAGTTTAATAGCATCCTGTGGAACATTCAGGCAAAGGAATAGCATCTCCATGTGTGTATATAATAGTATTTATTACAAAAACATAAAAAGGATGGGTAAAAGTAGATACCTTAATTGCAAAATAAGACCTTATAGTAGTTCCTATAAGTGCTACTTTAGTATTGGCATTGCTGTATAAATGATAGTAAGTAAATTTACAATTCCTTAATACTATGCATTAGTGTGTTCAAAGTAATACTCTGGTTTATGAAAATCCTATAATAACCCTTCTATATGCCTGTAAGCCAATATAAAGCAGTGCCCTTTGTTAATGTGACACCTGTCAACACTCAATAAACATTGTAAAAGCTTTGTCTTTGTGCAGTGTAGCTGTTGCTAAAGTGATACAAATATTTAATCATTATAAGGACGTTACTGGTATTATTACTCAAAAATATTGTATTGTAAAGTACTTGTTGCTGTTATTCATTAACAGGCTTTGCCAACAGTGTCTCCAAGCATCAATCACACGTCACTTTCATACTTAATCAATGTGGGTGGAGTGTCTTGCCCAATCACATAAAAGCCCTATGCACTAGTTTGAGCTTGAATAAAACTGTAACTTTACAGTTATAAGACCACACTTTACCACCAGAGCCACTGTCGCTTCCAAAGCGATAAATCGATTTAATATCAACAAGGTCTCAACAAACTTGCCTGATAAATAAGAGGTATTATCTCTTTGTGATTTTAGATACATGACCCGAAATGTGCCTCCAATGTCCCTGCGCTTGTGGAAGTCTCCTGGCACTGACTCAAAGGAGAGCGGATCGGAGAATGACCAGAGTGATTTGGCTTTGACTCCAGATGAGCCCAAATCAGAGCCTCTGCCCGACATACCCCCTCTGCTCCCGCCCGAGAATGGGCTCAAGAAGCGCTCCATCCTCATCAGACAGCAGAGCCTCGTCATACTCACAGGTGAGGGAGGCACCATGGCATGGGAATGGAACAGTCATGGCGTAACAAGTTTTTCAGGAGTTGCAAACCTGTGCGGAATACTGGTATGAAATGGTCTGTTATATCCTGCATTTGATTTTGATTTAGTCCTTTCAAGACTTTCAAAGTGCAGTATGTAACTTTTTCTGGTGGAGGGTCTGCCACATCTCCACAGAAATATTATTGAATTGCCTGCTCATGGTAGCAGATTAAACCTATATATTTACATGGAGAAAAGCAGTTGAAGCCACCTAGTCAAGTTACAACTCTGTGGAGGTTTGTGGAGAGGTGATCCGCTCAAGAATGCATGTTTCAATATATTTGTTTAGTGATAAATACATGTATAAGTTCAGTGCCATATTGTGAAACATTTCAGGCAAAGCAATAACATCTCCATGGAGACAAACGCCTTTAATTAAATAGTACTCACAGGGATACATTTATTCTGCCTGTCCTGTTTATAACGGCTTATAATAGTGGTCACTGAGATATATTTGATACGAACAGCTAGAAGAGCTGATAAACTTGTTTTTCATACACATATTATTGTGTAAAGGTTCTAAGATGTCCAAAAGTACCTTCAAATCCTTGAATAATTTACAACAGCAATGTAAAATGCTACTTGGTGGTGTATAAGACTCTCACTCATGACATGCACACCTTTATGATTCATGCCTGATTTGTTCCTGCAGAGCCCGAGCTGGATAAGGACCTGCCCATCTCCACTGTGAAAACCCAGGAGATCCTTCAGGGCAACGTGGTGCGAGAGAGTGCAGAGGGTCATGGCACCATTGAGTGAGTATTGATCCTAATTTCCCCCATTGGCCTGGAGTCAGCACCCCTGCTCCGCTCTGAAATGTAGGCACTTTCTACAAGCAGGTGCCAACCGCTTCTCTTTAGTGCTAAAACAAACCAAGCATTTTACATGAAGGGGCTTTTTATCTTACAACAAAGATACATGAGACAGCTGAGTGGCTCTTGCTCAAGGACACATCAGCAACAAGAGATGAATCTAATCTAAGTCGAAGCAATATTTTGTGCAATATTGATGTGATATCAAAAGAAAGCTTATGGTGAGTTTGTTTTACTGCCAAAATATTTCTAGGCAAGGTAAGACAAGTTTATGTGTATAGCACAATACGTACACAAAGTAATTCAAAGTGCTTTACAGAAGAAGAAAGACATTAAAATCACAATACAACATATCAAAGCATAAATAATCATAAATAATCATCAGAAAATTAACATTAAAAGAGAAAAGTGCAGAACAAAAACCTTTCAGTCATGTGCACAGCTAAACAGAACTGCCAGAAGAGAGGCTGCTGATCCATGGTAACGACATCTTTGACCACTACCAATCATCGACACATAACATCCTAACAATATGATTCTTTGCACTTGAAAAGACACTTTACAGACTTGTTGAAGTCTCTCAAACTGCTACACTTTTGTCATTATTCAAGGTATTTATAGCCACAGCTGCCCTGGGTTAGGCTGACAGAAGCAAGGCTGCCAATCTGCTCCATTGGCTCCTTTGACCACTGCCAATCACTAATTCAGAGACCACATTCGTACTAGGTGTAGTGGGTGAAGCGTCTTGTCTAAGGACACAACTAGAGGGAATCAAACCTTTGACCTTCGGGATGATGGATGAGTGCTCTAAGCAAATCATACCCTGAATAATAAAGTGTTACTCTGGTTATTATGTTATTATTTAACTCCCTAAACTAGATATAACATAGATTTATTAATTATTTTTGAATGTTTGATGCCATCCATTTTTAATATAATGATATAATAACAATGTCAAATTTTTTCCTATGTGCTTGTTCATATGTCACTGGAAACATTTTTTTCCCAACACCCAAGTTACATTTTTGCATTAGTCAAAGGTGCTTGCGTAATATTATGTGCTTGTTATGACGCCTTGTAATTATCTGTCATCATCGTTTGACAACACATTCTTACCTAAGTCATTAGTTTTGTAATGATACACTATAATTAATGCCGTCCACACCTCACAGACGTCTGCAACAGGAGACATGACAAAAATGAAGATTCACTATTGTGTTCCAACTTTGACTTGCGAGCTCAGTTCCCATGATCTATGGGAATATTCCTCCTGTGTAGCTCAATGTTTGATGTGGAGACTCAGCCCGACAGACATCAAGGCGTGGAGTTTGTTATTATTTGACAAGACAATCCTTTGTTCGACATACAGGTGTTACAAGCCGCGTAACCATTGTGAACAGTGTTTCATTTATGTTTAAAGTCATTGCTGATTCAAAGCTGTGGTGACTGGGCTTGTCATGCAATCTGCCCCTGAATGGATCCTATCACAAGGACTACATGGGAAGAACTATTAAATAACTCTATATACCAGTTACTAAACTTTTATCAGCAAGTGTAATACTATTAGGAAATGAATTGAACATACAAAATGATCAAAAACCTATCTGGAGCCGATGTAGCTAAATTCAAATACATTGAAAATTACAAATCATTAATATTAGTATAGAAAAAATATCAGCTTCTTAAAAAAATACTGTAACCTAGTAATATTGTAATATTGTAAATTTTATGCCAGCGCATCTACAGTAAGATAAATATAATGGACGTCAAAATTTTATGAAACTACTGCTCTTTGGCGCCCTCTGTTGAATAGGCACATTACCTGTTTGAACATTTAACATTGTGAGAGTTTTTGGGACCTTTGAATCGCAGTTGCTTCCTACATTAAACAGCACATTGACTTTTAATGAAACATTTCAACATTTCCAAATATAAACTATGTCGAAGAGGTTGAAACATTGAAAGTTTTGTTGTTTTTTAATAGAATATAGCACGTGAACAGAAGTAATAGTGGGTAAGAGTGTGTTTGAGTAGAGAGCTGCATTAAACAGAATCAGTAAATCACAAAATGACAATATCACCAAACTCCAATATTGTCACTGGGTTGAGATTTGGATTGGATTTGTAATACCACATGAACCAGCCATACTTCTTTCATGTGATAGGTTATTCGTTTTTGTTTGTTTTAAATTGCCAATTAAATCTACCAATAAAGTCACAGGTATTTTCTATGCTTTCTTTTCTCCAGGACAGAAAAGATTGACAAAGTGATCAAGCAGTGGGAGGGATCTTTCTTCAGAGGAAACCCAAAGCTGAGAAAGAAGTCTGTATCTCTGCGTTTCGACTTGCACATGGCCGTAGCAGACGAGGGGTGTGCTCAGACCAAACAGGACAGCCTCCCAGACGTGGAAGTTCGTCTAATCATGAAGAGGTCACGCAGCATCGCCTCCATTACACAGTAACTGCAGTAGAGGGCAGCAATGTTACATAGTTATGTAAACAGACCAGATGGGTAGAATAGCCACAATTGTACTCAAAAGTAACGTTACTTCACAATTACTTACTTGAGTAGTTTGTCTGTACTTTTACTTACGTTGAAGTACATATTATAAGCCTAAACAATTATGAGTAAAAATAAAAAGTATTTGGGAAAACGTCTACTCAAGTGTAACATCTGATTTATAATTGGAAGCTAATGTAATTGAAAGAACGTTGAGTTGTAATCTTTCCATATCAAGAACCTACCATAATATTTAGTTCACACATGTTTCTTGGAAGACAAAAATGTTCAGGTAATCCGGTATGTCATCATCACCAGCAGGTCAGTATGAAAATGCCTTCACAATATAAAACATCTGCTTGGGTCATGTTATAAATAATACATAAGGTAGTTTAATATGTCTTTCCTTATTATTTTTTTTCATTGATATTTTCTTTACATGTTATTTTACTAATACTATTCCCATATTCGAGTGTCATTAAGTGTTACTAAAGCATACAATCAAAATGAAAAAAATAATAATAATAATAAAAAAAAAAAAAATAGCTTAAGTTAGTAAAAGGTAACTTCTCTAATGGGAGTTCAGTTACCTGCTTCTTTCCATGGAGATGCTGCTGCTTTGCCTGGAATGTTCCACAGTATAACATTACACTTATCTAGCTCCATGAAGACAAGCAGGGAACGGTGCCAGGCCAAGTTACAAGTCAGGCCTATGGAGAGGTGACCCCTTCTACACACCTGGAGTTGAATAAATACTAGAATATGCTAAAGACAGATACGTTTAATGCCATACATAATATAGTACATGTTGTGCAAATTTAAATTAAGGATAGTGGACATGACGTTCAGCAAAGAGGTTCGGGGTTTTATACTCTAGCATCTTTAGAGGGGTCCTGTTAGGCTGTCCTCCTCATGTTATTATGGTTACTTTAGCTGTGGTAAATTGGTGACTCTATATTGGCATTTGTGAATGAATTTAAGTGTGTATCTGTCCCATTACAATCCAGTTAAAACCGCGCTTAGTGGTTTATAAATGCCTCCAGTAACATGAGAACAGCCATTGTAAACAAAGAGAATACAAGTAAAGTGTAAACGGCTGGACAGTGGGATAAATCCAGTATGTCCATTGCTGCAGCTCTAATGGGTGGTCAAAATATGATGTCTTCTTTGCGAATGTATCACCGTTATTTGGTCAGTTTCAAACATATGTGACATTTTAAACAATCAAGCAATACAAATCTCCCAACAATGAAATATAGAAATTCAGCTTATAAATATGGCCCGCAAAGTAACAGGAAGAAGCTATTTTATTTAATCCTAATTATTGATATGGCACTTAGGCAATCTTGTAATTCTAGTTCAGTCTGATGGGGTAGACTACATAGAAAGTTACTGAAGGTTATTGAAGTTATTGAAAGTTGTTATTATAATGAAGGGTGTGTATGTGTAAACTGCACTGCACTGATCCAAGCAGCACTGGGTAAAATAATGTTAGCACTAATTGTTTAGAGAGAGCTTTATCTATGCTTAAGTTTCCTTTTTATCTGATTTACAAATGTATAATTTACTAGACAATGTAATTAATATTGTATGATATATTTTCTTTAAACTGCTCACTGTGAGAACACACGAGGGCCTGAAATGAATGTCTCAGAGAATGTAGATACCCAGCTTTATCAGTAGAGGGCAGTATTTGTAAATAGTTGACAGCACTGTGTATTATCATGCTTTGGTTACACAACAAGATAAGCTTTTATTTATAACGTTTAAGTTGGCACCAAAGGAAAAAGAGGTTAAGCTTTATGTAATGCATTTGGTGCCTAAAAGAGTATTTAAAACCTAATATATATCTATGCAGTTTTATGCCTGATTTTTTGCTTCAACAAGCACGCTCTTACATCTCTGTGATTTCAGAATAAAGACTTTTGCTTTTATCTAATGATTTATGATTTAAAATTAAATAAACCATGTGTATAATATACCTGCATTTCCTGTGTCTGTTTCTTTATGGTAATGTGATACTTTTACAGGTAAAATATTGGTAAATTTGATTTACCAATAGTACTTTAAAGGAGAAAATACTGCATTTTACATTCAAGAGGTTCTGATTGCACCCACATTTTAAAATGCAATCCCTTTTACTTGTAATTCATAATTATTTAAATCATGAATATAATTTTGAAGTAGCATTACATGTTTTTAGGTATAAATTCAACTTAAACTATCACAAAGAATAGCCTTGATTAACTGGTATTGGTTTCATCAGTTTATTTTTTCTATTACAAAATTAGTTACTATACAAAGACATTAAGTGCACACAGTGACAAATAATAAATATACAATATAAGCCAAATCTGAAGTGTCTACAGTCATTGTTTTGAAATGATAGGATGTGAAGCATTCTTAAAAAATGATCGATTTAGAATAAAATGACAGAAAATACATTGCATATCTTATCTTTATATGGTACCATCATTTACAATCATTTTGCATTTCCCTAAGCCTATTAGTGCTATTGTAAACAAGTAATTGCTCAATTATATCTTGTTCTGAAATTCTGTTTGAGGTGTAACAGCAAAGTCAGTCAAAACATAAACAAAAAAAAAAAAAAATGGTACAGTATTTTTATGTTTTAGTTATTGTAGTTTGAATATGTTGAACAGTCTTGTCGCAGGGTTGCAGAGGGTCATATTCTGCAAAGACGTGACAAACATTTTCCATACCAGCCTCAACACCTTTGGCCACAAAACCAAACATCCTGTAGGTAAGAAAGCACAAAACATTTAGATCTGAGGGAGGGTCCTTTCGTAAAGAAATGTTATACAATTTACAAGCAGTGATGGAACGTAACAAAGCACAAGTAGTGAAGTAATGTGCTTTAAGTAAAAATTTAAGTAACAAAACTGAGTATTTCTTCCACCACTGATTACAAGCACTTACTTTGCACCGAAATTTGAGCCTCTCATCCACCTGTTGGATTAAGAAAAACAGTTTAGATGGTTAACAATTACAGAATGAAATGATAGTGGTTATAGGGGCATATTTATACATTTGGCTTTATAATTAAATTGTTTATTTATATTTAGTAAGTGGTATAAAGATGAACAAACATATATTTAAAATAAAATAAGAACTAATTGATTAAGTAGGTCTCTTTTCTATGAGTCAATATAGAGGTTTTGATTGCATGACTTTTGTAGTTCCTTGTTGTGCCCCTATATGCCTTGTGCTACACTCTAGTCATTATTCATTATTATTTTTATGCAGTCAGTGATGGTAAGGTCAGATCAGTGCTCTAGCCACGGGTGCTTTGACAATGTGACATATAATACTTTACTCTGATTTTATAATGGACCACCACTCCAATCCTAACTCTTAAATAGGTGAGGCAAAACTCCAAGATGGATGAAAGATTATGTAACTATTGAGCACTACTAATACTGACCGTCTACTGTCAGGATCTTCTCCGCTGTAGCTGAGGAGGTGGATGGGATAATGGCGCCTGAAGAAAAGCCTGACAAGAAAAAAAAATATTGTTTGTCACACATTTACAGTAACAAGACCACATGACAATCACTGTAGTGTAAGTGACTTATTGTCTTACTTCCTGTTGATGTCTGTGAGTGTTACACCCTTCGGAGAGACCTTTAAATTCACTATGGCTGGGGTGAAGGAGCCAGAGGCCTTCTCAAAAGTCACTGTCACTGCCTTTTGGACCGCGCATGGGCCAGTCAGTGTCTCAGTGGGCACAGCGTTCAGATAAACAAAGTTGGAGGCTGTTGAAAGAAAATGGTCTACATATGAAACAAATCTGTAAAGAAATAAATCAGATAAATCAAACAGTGAGTAAAAAAGGCTGTGGTTTTGAGGTTTTTGTGGGTTTCAGTGCCAGTGCTTTATCCTGCATATAGAGGACACATACAACTTTTTCACAGTCAAGTATATGACCATGCCAATGTGAAAGCTCAGACCTTAAAGAATTCACTCACTGAGCTGCAGAGGCTGCACTAGCTAACTAGGTGTCAGTAACTAATAAAACTCATTAAAAAAAAAACAAACAAAAAAAAAAAAAAACAATTGCCAAGCAGATTACACAAGAGAGACAGATCAGGTAAGTTACTGGATTTGTTCATTTTTTCTCCAAACTTTCACTTTAATACAATTGCAGCCTTTGAGTTGCCTGTTTCCTCTGTGTTCCTGTACAGCCTATAATCATTTATTTTTGCATGTCTCCACCACACTGTTGTTCACAGTGACTACAGGAGATTTCATTACTGAGTCAAGGGAACACCTCACGAGTCAGGCATAAGTCAGACATTAGCTAATCACAACTAACTTTTAAATTACACAATCTGGATTCTTGGGAGCTTTTAGCCATGTTAGAATGTTGTTACCTCATCAGTGATGTATGTTTCATTTCAATCACACATGTTTGCGTAACCCTTTATTGTTACCTTCTTTAAATCTCCAAAGCTCAAAATGCTGCGTTCCACCTTATGATGTCATGAAGTGGTAGTTTTCAAGTTAACAGTTGATTCAGGGCTGAAATCACCTAAATGTTTCTAGTAAGTGGAGTTTAAAAACATAGTGGAGCACTTCCTGTATTACCACATGACATCACAATGTAGAACAGAGTGTTTTCTGTTTGAGAAAAGAACTCTTAAGTCTAAATACGCAGGGTGTATGTGTTAAATATGTCTGAATGAAAGAAAACACAACTCAAGGTATGTTTTTGATGAGGAAACAACATTATAACATACTTTAGAAAATAGCATAATATGGGCCATTTAAATGGAGTAAACCTGTATCGTAAAAGGTACAACTAGTGCAGAATAAATGTACACTTCCACAAGCAAAGCTTTTATTTTGAAAGTATGTTGTGCTAGCATTGTAGTGGCTAACTCCAGTAGATAAACAATGCAGCCTCCAGTTAGCAGTAGCATAAATTACATCCTAAACCTATAATTTCATTCAGCATAACATTTTATTTTAAGTGTGTAAGAAATTTGCAAGGATTTATGTAGAAATATAACTACTTTAATTAGCAGTATTTTTTTTTTTTTTTTTTTTTTTTTTTTTTTTTTTTTTTTCCTCTTTTCAGGCTATCTCAGTAGCTAACTCACTCAAGCTAACATGGCACAAAGTAAGTTTACCTGTTTTCTTCTTGTCCTCTGCTGCTGCCTTGTGCTCTGTTGCACCCAGCTCTAAATCAATGAAATGTATTTTGTCAATATTTATTTATTAATCATGATCATAAGTCCACTTAATATGTTGGAGTTTACCTTGAGAGAGCAGTAGTCTGCATGGGAGGGCATAGGCTGATATTGTGTGCTGGTAAACCAAGGCTGGGAGACTTCCTGTAGAATAAGCAATACAAAATATGTATACATTATTTTTTATAGTAGGTTCAACAAACTTATCTAAAGTTTCTACAAATGTCTCTTTGAAACAGATCCAGTTTGGTCATATTTATAAACCAATTACAATTTATAACAATCTCTTTGGGCAAGCTTCTAACTATTAACTAACTTCTTTATTTTTCTTACCATGCAGAAGGCCTGGATACAACACACTGAGCACAAAGGATGGAAGACGTTTAACACTGAACTGCCTGACTGAAACTACGGTAAAGTTTAATATAAGAATTTGTAACACTAAAGTTACATTGTCTTTACAGTAGCTTATGATTACTCAAGTTTATAAGTTTATTTTGCCATGCTGGATGGATGTAGATTGTGATCTTTTATGTCAAAGACCACTCCTTATGAGGTCATTTCACTGGAAACCCGCCTCCAGTTGCCCACCCACATCCCCAAAGACTAGACATGGTTTAGTCATTTGTGGTGTGGCTGGAGATTAGGCACTAGAAAAATCCACAAATCCTGAGTGTAGGAAAACTCATCCATAATAACTATTTAAGAGCACTCACCAAAGTATGGTTCCTGGGAAGCACCTTTGATTCGAACACCTTTGGCTGATGATTCAATGAGGAAGTGTCTGACCATATCTGAAATGTTATCTCCTGAGAAAATATAAATGAAAATGTTTTTCGAAGCATTTATACAAATAATAAACCTAGAAATACATAGTGGCTCTGCGTAATTTAAAGGTGCACTATGTAACTTTTCCGGAGGAGAGTAGGCCACCAGCTTGTCAGAAAATGTATTGCTTTGCTTCAAAGCTACATAGCACACCTTTAAACTTTTGCCTAAAAATATAGTACAAAACAAGTTGTCCATAAGATGCTGTCTCTGTCATCGCTCACAGTGCTATAAACAGCTGTTTTCCTCTTGTACACAGTGGTGGTTCTAGCGGTTGGAAAAAAACATGACATGGACTTACCACACAAGTCCAAAGAAACATCAAAACGGTCAAGTGAGGCATTTGCTCATATTCCATTGTATTTTATATGCTATATAGACTGAAATGTTTTACTTTTTTTTTTTTGCTTTGAATTCCTGTATGTGGAAGTATTTGCATTAGCTGTGTTTTAATGTTTCCCACAGATTTCTGCTGAATCTGTAATGGCACAGATGAGCCTTATCTGAAAAATGTTATCCTTATTTGAATTTCATTGCATTCATTCATAATTTCATTGCATTTTTATATAAATATTACTAGAGATGTATTTAGCCTTGAAAATGGTCATTTTTTATTATTAATATAGTTTCTTTTCAGTTGTTTTTTTTTTTATCATACCCTTTTACAGTCTACCTTCCTGCTTGTAATATGTATTAGACTACTGGGTGGCCACTATAGTTACATGTATTTATTGGAAATGAATAACACTTGATCAATACTCCCTTTTCAAACTACACAAATTATTATTTGTTCACTCCTTCGTGGTAGTAACCTGTTGTAACCTGTAGCCTCAACAGATCAGAGGCAAACTGAGACGTGCTATTCTGAGTGTGAGTTCAGCCTTTCCGCTCAACACACAATCACATTTATACGTAGATGCCAGTAACAGATGAAGGTGGGCCAAATGTTTTGCAATGCGCGTTGTCTATTAACTCACAATCTTCCAGTCTGTGAGTGAATGGTTGAGCATAAGGATGGTCTGACATGGATTTTCCCAGCCGATACGATATACAATATTTATGTTGATGTTGTGGCCAATAACACATATCTACCATGTGGATGATATTCTTTAAAAAAAAATAAAAAAATACATCTAAATTGTAAAGTTTTAGTTAAACTCTCAAACAAATGTCACTTTTTGGGCAATATTGTCACTTTTAATTTTGTACTGAGGTATATCCATTTTCCCTTCTAAGCACTTAAACATATACTTTAGACTGAATACTTATAAAGTAAACGTATGTTCCAATTCTTACTACGGATAAAGTAATAAAGAATTACCTGGGTTGGCAGATGCAGCAAATGTCGTAGGAGATTGATCCACTTTCATGGCGAGTCCGAAACTTCCCTTGTAGGACGTGCTGTCTCGGATCACAAATGTTCCTGGCTCCTTGTCTTTGACCATGGCTTCAGCTAAAAGGTAGTAGAGGGTCAATGGGGACTAGACAATCCATTAATAACCAAATTGGAGGCATCTATTTAGTTAAAAATGCATTAGGTGTAATTTTTCTGGTAGAGGACCGCCACCTGCTTGGACATTTAGAGCGTTGCCTAGAATGTTCACAGTTCGGCAATCGGCACTAAACTATCTATCAATCTTGCATTTATTCATTTACAGATGTTTTCATATATTTTTCATTCACAGATCTGACATGTAACTTGGCCTGGTGGATCACTTTCTTGTCTCCATAAATAGAGATAGGCAAGTCTAATGCCCTACTGTGGAAAATTCCAGGAAAAACAGTAACTTCTCCATGGACGCAAGCAGGTAGTATACCTTCAATCAAAAAATTACATTGTGCACCTTTTTGTCAAAGTACCTTCTGCCCTGCTGATATGTGGACGAAACCATAACTTTGATGTGTCCATTACAAACTTCATTGTTGGTTGACTTCCAAAGAAAAGAGGACCTAAAATGTACAGTAATATTAAACATTTGTTCAAAATGAATCAGTATTTAAAAATGATTTTGACTGATTTCACTTCACTTTAACTTACTGTGAGGGGAAGTGGGTTTTGAAGAAGACATTTGCGGTGCTGGAGATGGAGGGCACGACTGTATTTCAGGTTGGGGTGCTCCATTGATCAAAAGTACAGGGATATCAGTGAAGGAGCCAGAAAGGGACGCAGGGCTGCTGTGGACTTGTTTGTGATGCAGTCCTGCTAAATGTTTGTTTTTTGGCGATAGGAGCATTTCTGAAGAGTGGCCAATGTAAGACCCAGTTGGAGTGATATTGAACTCTGAAGAATCAGCATCTTCACTGGTCAGAGACAAGGTGCTATAGACAAAAGGAAAAGAAGATACATAGTGCAATTTTAAAACATTTAATACATTTTGCAAACACAATAGTCACAAACAAACAAAATAGTCTTCCTCCTCAAACAAAATATTGACATAATATAAAAAAAAAAATCATATCAATTAATCAGTTCTTGCTTTAATCACAAATGTGGAAATCTTTGCAATTTTTAAATATTATTTACATTTAATTTATGCATTTATTTCACAAGGGCCCTTTTATTAGATGGTCCTTAATTGCATGGGATTTATTCTGAAATTTTAAAATTTTATTAGTAGAACAATTATTGTAAAAATTAATCTATGGGAATAAATGTGAAATAGATATGTTTAATGCGAGACCCCCAATCGAAAAGTACCTTTAATCCATTTGACTGTTTACCTGCCCAGGATGTAGCTGGTATCGGAGCATGAGGAGGTGGAGAGGAGAGACAGTGCACTGTGTCGGTTCGGCTGCGAGAGACTCCAGGAATTTTGAGTTGCCCCTCCATCCTGCCTCGGGATGGGGCTTCTGCGGACCACGCTACCACAAGGGAGTGGAGGGAGGGAGGAAGAGGAGGGCGAGCCCGAGAACACCAGCGTACCCTGGGGACTGCAACTCAGACCACTTGGAGACGGGATGGTGATACTGGGAGAGACTGCGATGACTGAACGAGGTGAGCTGTTAGCTGAGCAGCCTCTTGGGATCAGCACAGGACTGGATACATCTTCATCTGGAAACAACACATATAAAATAGCTTTAACTATGATTCTAAAATGGTTTTGACACTAAACACTATCTAAACACTACATATTTAGTACCATAGTAATTCAGAGATCATTTGTACCTTTGGCTGTAAGACTGCAACAGCTGTGTATGAACTGGACTGAACCTGAGCACTTTCTTACTACAGCTAGTCATTTTTTTCTTATTTAAGTATGATTACACTAAAATGGGACCACATTATTACTAACTTGAGTTTACACGAAGAGTAAATCAAGGTAAAACGACTGTAGCAGACACATGACAAAAACTAAACTCTGCTAAAATGCTCATCATTTAACCATGACTAACATTTCTGGACCTCTTAAGACTAAAGTATAACTAGAAGACATCACTGCACCAAAATAAATACGTGTGCTTGGGCTTCATAGAAAGTGATGATGAGATGGCAATTTCAGAATTTAAAAATTTCAAAATTCAACCTTGGCATAGAATTGGCATAATAACCCTTCTCCACTAGCCTTGAAAATACAAGGCCAGCAGATTTAAAACTGCCAAACCTCTAGTTTGCTCATGTTCTGAAATATGTAGCATTTTTGTCTTAGTTTAGTTAACATTTCAGTCTTTTCTCAGTTGTTAATAAAACTTATAGAGCTATTTAAATACTGCACTGTGCATTCAATGTTTATGTAAAACAAATATTGCTAATCTTATCTCAATAACAAAATGCAAAAAAATATCTAGTAATACTTTCCAAAAATCCTCAGCCCTTTAATGTGCAATAGTTTTACAGCCACAAACCCTCAGATCAGCACAAAGGAAAATCTGACAGTGACGTTTTTCATTCTCGCAGAATGGGTGTGTGCTCAGGACTGTAAGTAAACAGACTCAAAGCTCAAATGCAACATATTTCTGCTGCAGGTAGCTGCTTGTAGCGCACGCACTTCCCTGCAAACATTGATTTGGATTCACAGACTTTTGTACTTTTACTAAAACACCAACAGATGCCTCAACTTGTCCTCATAAGTGGATTTTACCATTGGAAAGCACTGCCTTCAGCCAAAGATATGCACTTTCACTGTTCATGGGGTAGTGTAGTCTGTACTTTAAGACTTAAAGGTCTACTTTGTATATTTTCTGGTTGTCTCCATGGAGCTTGTTTGCCAGTAATGTTCCACAGTATGGCATTAAACATCTATATTGCATGTATTCAATTACATGTATTTTCCCAAAAGTACTTTACAAACATCCATTCTTAATTGTAAGCAGGGTCTCCGCTCATATCTGATCTGTAATCTGGGATGGTGGTGTCACTAGATATGTTTAATACCATACTGTGGAACATTCCAAAAAACAGAAAAAATAACATCTCCATGAAAAGAGGTGGCAGAAAAGTTACATATTGCACCTTTATTTTTTATTTCTATTCTTTAACTTCATAATAAGTACTTACTTTCTGCTTTTCATTACTTTGTCTAACAATAGTCTTGCTTTGCTTTGTGAAACAGTTTGCAGGATTAAACTCTCAGTTTAGACTCTCAGTTTGCATGCGTAGACTCTCAGTTTGAAATACATATTCATTTCACATGAACAATGAGCAACAGGAAATCTATTCATACATTTGACCTCCAGCCCCTAATCAAAGGAGCCGGAAGTCTGAGCCTGTTCAGATACAGTTTCACGTGTGTGCGAGAGCTGTGCAGGGCGTGGTACGAATCTGCAGCAACATGGACAATAGAAGTAGCATGGATACGAAAAAGAAAATAAGTCTGGAAAATGTGAAGCTGAGCCAAGAGGTGGAAAATGTGTTATGTCAGAAATGATTGTTTTGTTTTAGAATTTTAAACCAAGCAACACACTAATGGATGCAATCAATATACTCTGTTATGAGTCACAGTTGAAAGTTCACCAAAGTTCACTTGAGAAGCTGATGTTGCTATTTAACTTGTGTTTAATTTCATACTGAAATAAGTTGGAGTATAATATATCTCCTCTGTTTTAACATTTGAAGTTTAAGTATTAGTATCCTACAGCAGAGCCATGTCTTGGGCTCAAGTCAAACTTGAGTCACTATTTTGAACACTTGAGACTTGATAGAATGGGCTAAGACTTATGACTTGAGACTTGATGAGACCTTGTCTGTTTTTGACTCAGATTTGCAAACTAAAGTAAATTAGAGATGCAACAACACAGTTTTCTTAAATTGTATTTGGTCACATGGGTCACAATATTGATACAATGTTGATATAAGCCTCAGAAGAACAAATGCAAATGTTTCCTTTATTATTATTATTTTTAAATATAACATTTATTCAATTGCACCACCTCTTCTATATTCAAATATATCATAGTTAATACTTTATGAAGCTGTTTTCTTCCTGTATCTGTGACAATATGACATGCTGGAGTCAGTCACACATTTGTATTGTATTGACAGGGTCGTGTTGAATGATTGATTATTGAGTATTGTTGCATCTCTACACTAAATAAATTGAAAAAGTGACATATATTTAGTTATATTGCTGTTTGTGAGTCCCTAGTAATTTCCAGTTTACCCGTGGGTAAACCGTGGGTACATTTACTGTAAGGATGTGACTTTTGTAAGAAACACTCCACTGTACCTGAGGTTGGGCTTTTCTGGACCTGAAGCGGTTCAAAAGTTGGATCGAGTTCAAGGATTAGCTGGTTGAGATTATCCAGGGAGATGTCAAGTTCGTCGTTGATTTGATTGACACTCAGAGCTGCAGCGTTGGGAAGGTGGTGATTGGTCTTGGCCTCTGGAACTGCAGAATCCACTTGAATGGTCTGCCCCACCCTCAGAACATGAGCAGGTATCATATGTGACATGCCTTCAGCTGTAGGCATCATGTTAGGAGAGCTATACCGCCCTGGAGACTCTGAAACACAATGGAGAAATATTGGATCACTTACACTGTCTATAATGGAAATATAGGGTAGCTTTTGTGCAGTCATAACCTCCCAGATAGTAAAGATATTATCAATTGTAACAACAACAGTACTTTGAATTTTGTGTTACTTTTAAAATCGATATTTGACAATCACAAGAACAAACCACATTATAGGAGCACTTACATAACAATAACAGAAAGCACTTTTTAATATTTAGAAACGTTTTTGTTTTGTTTTTTTAGTTTAGCACATTTTTGTTTGCAAGAACACACAACACTTGATAAAAACAGATATAGTTTGATGGCTTGGTGTACAGTAAATACCAATTGAAATATGTTGGGGGACAGATGGATTCAAGTAAATGAGAAAAGTAAAACTGAATAAATACAAAATTCTTACTTTTAGGGGGTGTGGGTGGTGTAGCCTATAACTCAGACCAGGACAAAGCAGTTAGTATATCCTTGAGGGTCTTAGGTTCAATTCCTATACTGTGTGGAGCCTTTTATGAAGTTTGCTTGTTCTCTCTGTATCTGGGTGGGTGTTCATGCTCTGATGTCCCCCATTAACTTAAAGCATGCACAATAGGCTAATCCTCCAGCTAGGTACTCTTGTCCATCAACCGATCTGGAGAGGAGGTCCCCAAGTTCTTCTTGAACTTTCCTGCTTGTCTCTCCATGGAGACAAGCTGTATACAATCCACCACAGAAGTTAAATAGTGCATACATGGTTTTTAGTTGAAGTTGAACAGTTTAGTTGAAGTTTAACAGCTTTATTAATGCTGTCATGATGATTATACTTACTGTTGTCATAACATTCATTTAAAAGGTTTACACTACTAGTAAAAACATCAGATTAATATGTCACCTAAGGGCATTCTCCTTGGGGATTTTATTTCTCAATGCTAGAACAATCTTTAAATGAATAATTGTTAAATAGTCATGCCCATGCCTATCAGTGTGAGTTTGGGTGTGTAGAGTGTGTCTCATACTGACTTTTAAACTAAGGTGTGGTCTTGGACATGAGTCACCTGGCAGTGCGGTTACCATGGCTACATCTCATTTCAGAAAACACTATAAACATTTGGGAGTAACTTTGTGGATTTAGTTCATACTTTTATTTGACCCCTCCAAAAGCTACATTGTCTGAGAAGTTGCACTGTAAGGTTGTAATAAGAGTGTGATTTTTCCCATTTGTTTTTTTAATGAGAGAATAAATGGAAGAAAACATTTATAAACATACTTTTTAAGGTATTTAGATAATACTAGATTTAACTTGTGTACTTTATAAGCAGGTCCAAAATCCAGATAACTGAAATATGTGAATTGGAATAGAAATTAAGTTATTTTTTACTGTCTGTGCCCTATACTTACAAATCAGTCCACTCTCTGTTTGTAAAGCACTGGAGAAATGTGTATTCTAGGTCCCAGGCAAACAAATCACTGCACTCTATGAGGCAAATAGTTTACTGTGAAAAGTTTACACCAAGTTATACAGCATCTCTGCAATATCTTTATGTAGGATAATTAACATTGAAAGCAGTAGTTGCAAACCTTTGCATTGCACTGATAAGTTTATGACTTCACATCCAGTTTTCAATTCTGAATTGGCATGTGCTTGTACCTTGTAACTGTACTGAGGATGTAAGACACATACTATATAATAATAAATGATAATAGAGTAATTAAATTATAAAGTTAAATCACCCTATTGACCTCTACTGATCACTTATAAAAAACAAAAACAAACTTACAAAAACAAATGCATTTCAGTTGTTAAAATACAGTTTGTAAAATTGTAATTTTGGATGCCCCACAATAATGAATGAAATACAACTCCAATTATATCACAAAAAATAGGTATCTGAATATCAATAGTTATAGTAAGTTCCACATTGTTAAGTTGTAAAGTTTCATAAAGCTCTTACCTTGTATTCTTATGGTCCGGACTGAAAATAGTTCTTTACTCTTAACAGACTTGCTTTCCTGATTTGATGTGGCATGTGCTTTTATTAGTCGCTCCCTGCCCCTTTCCCTTTGAGCCTATGAGCAGAGCCGGAAGACGCTAATGCAATGTAACCCAATGACTGTGAACAGTGATGTCATCATCACAGGAGAGTGAAGTTTGTGTCTCCAGGCTCTTGCCTCATCTCATACTTCTGTGGAAAAGCCATATACCAGCGCCCACGAGTTAAAGCATTAAGCAATATCACAGTCAATAAACAAGATGCAACTGAAAGTGAAATTAGCGATATTTTTGCTAAAACTGAAAACTGAATAAAAAGTCATCATAATGACAAAAATAACTGAAATTTCATGCATTTTTGACAACTAAAAGTACAAGCTAGACCATAAACAAGGAACATGCCTTTGTATGTTCCACAGAGCAATATAAGTGTCATAGTCATAAAAATATATTGTCTGGTTGTATGTAGCTGACTAAAATTAGGCTAAAACTAATAATCTAGACAAAAACAAAATTCTAATTTCTTGGCATAAAATGTTTGCCCACTGGCCACCAGTATTAATTCTGACATGTGGAATATTATAGCCAAAGGAACAACATTTCCATGGAAGTGCGCAGGCTTTTAGCGCATAAGCATACCTTATACATTTTTGTAGTTTTTTTGTCTCAAGGGCAGTTTACATAATTTCATAGTAGTGTGGAAAGAGAAATTTATAGTCACAGGTACAGTTATGCTTCGCTACCCAGGAAACTGGCTATGCAAAAACAGGACCCTTGGGTAAAATGTAACTTGTGAGTCAAAGTTAAAAGTAAGAAGGTGAACAATGGAGACTGGTTCTATGGAAGTGAAAGTTAGTTTGCAATACACAATGACATACTTTACACATACTTTATTGACTTATGAAAATAGCATTTGGTTACCGTTTCACCATAGGATATTTTACAAAAATACAATACTAACTATTTTATTATATAAGTGGGAATTTGACTTGTTTACATCCAATATAATACCCTATGGCACATTACAAACATATTTTACTTTGGGCTATGGCTCCACATATAGGCATGTACCCACAAATAATCCTGTAAAAACACTGAACACAGCAATAATTAAATGTATATTAAAAATATATACATTTAAAGATATTGTTTCAAGTATGTATATTATGTACAACATCAGCACTCAGATAGATGTAAAACACAAACACATGTTACAATTCAATTATTAACACACTGAATGATATGTACCCTTGGTGGGGAGCTGCCAGTCACTATTAACACTTATAACCAAACTCAACCAAAGTCTTTGATTGACCAAGAGTTGCACAGAACTGGTATTTTTTCATGTCGGATGCCCTACCAACCTTATCATTGTTTATGGACAAGGCAATGTGGGTGAAGTATCTTACACAAACACACAACAACAGTATGCAAAATTAGGTTTGAACCAGCTACCTTGTTGTTATTGGACTAATATATTGTGGTTGAAAATCTGAAGTTAAAGTTTATATTTAATTTTGTTCGTAATGATACCAAAATATTCAAGAGGAGATGTCTGCATTTCCGAGACATGTTCTACAGAGCGGCTGCTATTAGTTCGTCCTAAACAATGTGCTCTGTTGGTTCCAGATCCTCCTGCAATCAACAGAAAGTAAGAGGGAGGGAGTGGAGAGCCAGGCTACCATAGAGGCTGCGATGTCCTCCTTTTGCAACAACTACAGTTGATAGAAGATAGCATTGAACTATTTTCTATGTACACTGAATATGCTGATAACATTTTAAACTGTTGTCCATTCTTCCCATCTTCAAGGCGAGTAGGTGGTGGAGGTTTCTGTTTCCGTAGCCAATGATGTCTTTCTTTGGGCATAGGTGTATCTGAAAAACCTTTCTCGACTCATACATCCCAAGTCTTTCAGCAGTTTCAGGACATCGTGCCTAAATTTAACCCCAATAAACCCGTACACAAAGGGGTTGAGACAGCACCTAAAGAAGGCTAGACACTGGGTGATATCTGTGGCGTAAATCTGAATATTATCGTTATTGCATACAGTGGTCCCTCCCTTAGCAGTGACAATAGTTGTCCAAAATAGCACAATGTTGTAAGGCATTTGACAAACTAGGAATACAGCCACCACTGCTAAAATTACCTTGATAGCTTTGTTTCTTTCAAATCCTCGAGTTTGGGTAAGCGTCAGAATTATGCTGCTGTAACAGAAACCCATGATGAGAAGTGGTATAAGAAACGCTAGGATTATCTGACTTGTTTGAATGCTCACACGAAGCTTATCATTGTTGCTCATATAAGGCGTGCATGTTTGGTTATTAATTGTGGTGAATTTCATTTCAGGTATTGAAAAGATTAGAGCTAACACCCACATAACTGCGGAGGAGATCTTGCTGAAAAACACTGCTTGGGAGCGGTGTTTATGAGCAGAAACTGCCTTGGATATTGCAAAGTACCGATCTACGCTGATGGAGGAGAGGAGGAACATGCTACTGTAGAAGGTAACTTTGTAGATGGTATGCATGATTTTACACACAGTCAAACCTAGCACCCATTTGCTCATTGAGTTAGATGCCCAAAAGGGTAAAGAAATGACAAAGAGGAGATCAGCGAATGACAGGTTAAGAAGATACACGTCAGTCATGGTTTTCAGGCGTTTGAAGTAAAAGTATGTAAGGATGACTAGCAGGTTTCCAGTGAGCCCCAAAAAGCAGATAATGGCGTAGAAAGTGGGCATGAACCACTGCCTAAATTGACGATTGGCCTCCTTGGAGCACATCTCAGGAAATTCACTATAGTCAATGGTAAAGTTGTAGTTGTAATCTGTATTAGTGGTGTTCTCATCTTCTTGAGCCAAACATGTCTGTTAGTAAGAAAGAAAATGAAAGTTATTTAAGTGGGCTGGTCTTTCTCAAATGTGAATGAATGAGTCACAGCAGAAAACGTGTGTATTTCTACACATGTCTAAGCTCTGCTCCTTTTCTTTTGTAGATGTTATTGATAACAAGTTGCATAGGGATTAGTTCTGATTAGCTAGGTTCTGCCTCTGTCTCCCCAAAATGCAATTTTAAGTTGCACAATGTAACTTTTCTGTCACCTGTGTGTATGTGTGTGTCCTTGGAAATGTTTTTGTTTTGACTGGAAAGTCCCACTGTGTGGCATTTTACAAATTTATCTTCATAGAGATAAACAGGTGACACCAACAAGCCAAGTTACAGGTCAGACCTGTGGAGAGGTGACCCCGCTCACAGTAAGAGTGCATGTCTTTCAAGATATTTTTGAGCAATAACAACACATGTACTTTAATGAAATACACAACAGTTTAACTGGGAACGTTCTAGGGACCAATAACATCTCCATAGAGGCAAATTGGCAGTGGACCCACACCAGAAAAGTTGCATAGTGCATCTTCAAATTGTCAACATATTTACACAATCTTGCCTATCATGCCCAAATCAAAATTAAAGTAGGTTTAAACCACATCATAACCTGTGTTTGCCTCAAATGGGACTAAAATTAAACTAGGTTATACCACAGCACTAAAGTACACCGTTTACAATAAACAAATCTCTTACAATGTCAATATAAGATCAGTATTTCACATTAATGGGTAAATAAGCCCAAATTTATGGGCAATAGAGTTCCTGAAAAATGTATTGCATATAGTCCTATACCACTAATAATAAGAAGAACAAAACAATATTTTTATTCCAAGACATGTTTTAACATACCTTGTACATAATGCCCCATGTTAGGATGACAGCCAAATATTCAAGCCCTGAAAAAAACAATATAACAATTATTTCCAATGTGTGTTTAATTAATTTGAGATAGATAATCTGTTCTATTCGGTAATGAATTAACATTTTAGAATGTTATGATGCCATCATCAACATGAATTAATATTAGCCAGTAATTAAACAAATGTAATAATGTAGCACTTATGGCTTTAAATAAGGTACTTACTCATGTTGAGTGCGTGCAGAGGAGCGTCTGTGTTTGATGGTGGTTTCCTTTGTTGTAAAAAGAGCAAGTAGTCTCGACCACCTTATACCTGCACCTGTAGTGAGAGAGCTGTGACCACAAACCACACATACAATCATATTAACACTGTGTACCCATGTTCATGTGCAATTAATATATCCACAGTCTGCATACTAATTTTAAGTTTAAGCATTCGATTACTCCAAAAACATTTTGTAGACTGGTAAATGGTAACTGTGCATATTATTTTAAATTGTTATTAGTTGTTTTAATTGACTTTATGCAAACCCTGTAATTATTTGATGAGCAAGTTGTCAAAAAATATTTTATTTACAATTATTTACAAAATAAATGTGAAACTACAGGTATAGGTATTGCAATTGTGATATTAGCATTCAAAGTTGAAGGAATACTCAAATATTGATAAACTAAACTAATTCAAGAATCACATGTAATTAGACTCCAGAGGGCAACAGATTTCATAAGTAAGATATTTTGTTGTTTTTTGGCTTTTTTTATCTGCATAAGACATTATAGCTTCTTAATGATCACTGCCTTTACAGTTTGCTAATAATATGATTCAGATAAATTTTTGTGTGAAATTAAAACAATTAATTAAACAATTTAAATGTCTCCATTTACACACATTTACAGCACGACCAGATTCTGCACAGACTTTTTTGGCACACCTGTTTCTTTGAGGTTTTTGGTTTTTAGTTGTCACCGAAAGCAGTACTAACCACGAGGTGAGGGTGCCTCAAGGGAAACATCAAACTGACTTTTTTTTACACTTTGAATGCAATTGAAACAAAATGAGCATGTCAAATGTTTAGCTCCAACTTTTTTTTGCCAGAGAGAACTGACACGAACAGGATAAGTGAGTAACTCAACGAAACCGGAAATCAGAGCAGTTCCCTCTTACCATGCCCACTTCCCCTACCTGCAACCTAGCAAAGGTAAAGACAAAACACATATCTGCAAACCATGTTGCAATAAATTGAACTAATGGGGATATAACAAGGACACCATACATCTGATTATTATCTGATTTCTGCGGTTATAAACTATTCAAATGCCATTTAAACAGGTACATCTGATTTATTTCTGATTGTTCATACCTGTGCAGGTTTTTGACACGGAAAAGAAGTGCAAACTAATGTTAGACAAAAAAAATGTAAGTTATTTTTTGTCTTCTATACTAAAACCACAGCCCTTTTGTGCATGAAAACTCACACCAAAAATCTGATCATTATTGGTTTTCCTGATAATTAAAGTTATCCAATTTTCCTGGCCATGCAAACATATAGAGATATTGTCAAAATAAGTTGTTATAAAAAGTCATTTTGTGTACAAAAGTTTATTGGTATAAATATGAAAAAGGAAATTCTTTTTAAGACTGCATGTTTATAATACCTCTTCAAGCTGTTTATATGACATGAATCTCATTTTTTATGCAAACCTTGTAACACATTGTATACACAATACAGTACATTTCAAAATGTCCTGTTAAAATTGCAATATTGATAAAACACGTACATGTTCTAAGCGTACTGCTTTTGATTTGATTGACAGCCAGCAAACTTGAGAACACTGGTAGTTGGCATTGTACAGCATTAGTCATCATGTGATACACTCATCCATGGGCCTGGCTCTGACCAAGGACAGCCAATACACAAGTACAATAAAATGCTGATAATAAATAACTGTTACTACTGAAGACTACAAACTCCTGAGACAATACTGCCACTGTAATACTGATACCAAGTAAACAAAGAAAGTTGACCGCCACCGCACTTTTCACAAATTTGTCAACAAAACTGCAACATGCAAAAATAACAATAAAAGCAACAATAACATTACAATACAAAGAATAAAATTCAAACACTGAACAATATTATTTCAATGTAAAGTCAACTCTCTTTCAGATTTAGCACTAGAGAGCAATGATAAGATATGTATTTAAATGGCTAAACTTGTCCTGTTTATTCCAAATGGAAATTATATAATGCTCTCACATGGCTGTTTGTGGATCACTGAGCTGCCAATACTTTAGACAGGACCATTGTTTAGTGGCTTTAAGTGTTTGTTCTTATGTGTACAGCCTCCAAATGCAGCCTTGGTGTTTTAAACATAACATGCAAAACATGAAAAATGGCATACTCAATAAACTTTGACAATCTGAGATGAACCTGTGCAATATGTGTAAGAGGACTGTGGGGTAGTTCAGACATTCAGGTGTGGGTCAGTGGGCCCTGGCACGACTTGGCCCCTCCGACGCCTCACTGTTAGGGGCATCTTCAGTTTGAGCTGAAGTGGTCTCGGAGCCTGTGTTGCTGTCGCTGGTGCCCTCCTCCATGGCTCCTTCTGGGACACTCTCTTTGTCCTCCGACGCCCCCTCCTCACTGCCCACAGGACCCTCCACCTCGTCTGAGGCCTTTGGCTTTCCTACACCAAAACAGATCAAATGCAAGTCAGTATATTACAAGTACGCATACTCAAAAGAGATAAATTGATTATTTAAAGGTCCAATATTACACAAAATTTACTCTTGTGAGCTTTGAGCCATGTTGTAATGCTGTTAATTCAAGAAAAACATACCTGGAGTTGTGTTTTGTTTGAGTAACCCTTTATTCTTATATGTCTACATCTCCAAAGCTCAGAATACTCTCTTCCACTTTGTGGTGTCATGAAAAGGTAGTGTTAAAGTTAACAGCTACCTTTTATCTTTTGTTTAGTAGAGTTTAGTTATTCTAAAGCTAAAATCATCCAAATAATTTAGTGAAGTTGTATGGAGTTTAAAAACACAGTGGAGCACTTCCTGTATTAACACATGACATCACAAGGTGAAGTGCTTTCTGTTTGAAAGAAAAAATACAATAAACAAAACAAAACTCCAGATAAGTTTTTAATGAGGAAACAACATTATAACATAGATCAAAGAATAGCTAATATGGGCCCTTTAATAATACCTGGAGGGTCCGTGGAGTTGATTTCTGCATCCTCGCCATCCTTGTTGATGTCACTGGGAGTATTCTGGGACTTGTTCCCATGTGTGGAACAGACGTGTTTCTCTTCTTCGGCTAAAACACAGCCTGCTCCCTCTCTGCTCCCTCTCTCTCCTGAGTCCTTCTCCCGATCAGCCATCCGTTTGCGAGCCACTTCTTCTGCTGCAGCGATCTCAGCTGAGATCTTATCCATGTCCACCTCCACCTTCATACAGCAAAGCTGCACAGAGAACAATTATCAGACCCATGAACACTCAAAGTTTGTGCTGATGGATTTATGGTCTCATTCTTTAATAGCTAAACTTGTCTCTTGTCTCTCAATGTAGCCATAACTCTACAGAACAAATGGCGCCCCCTTTTGTAAATATTGTGATTTCACAACGCAGAATCCAGTTTCACATAAACACATCCAAAGGCTCTGAAATTATGAGAAGTTAATGACAAACATGTGAATGAAATTAGCAGCAGCTGGATACAGACTGGCACATAAACATTCTGCACTCTGAACAGCATCCAGTAATGGCATCTAGACCCTGTAGAGATGTGTGTATGCTCCACATACCCTTTTGAGCTCATTTGTGAATGACTCAGTTGCTTCAATGAATTTTCTCTTCTTATCCTGGTGACGATCTTCAATCTGAAGCAACTCTGCTTCCAGCTTCCGCTGTGGCAAAACTTGACTATGTGAGTTACATGTAATTTATCTTTAAATTGTGAAATTCAAGCTGCACAGACCTGGTGCACCATTAGAGATTGGACCTGGCGTTTAAGGACCTGCATTCTGGCCGTGGTGACGACAGAGCGCACATCAGGCACCACGCTCTCGCTCAGGATCTCACTGATCAGGCGGTGGTTACGCTGGAAACGTGCGGCAGCCGAGTGTTTTATGGAAAACCCATCGTCATAATCTAAAATCACAACAAAGTCAGAGTCAAGAAGTATATTGTAGCTCAAGTTTATTGATTCTATGTACTGTATTAGCAAAGCAAACACTAAATTGTATGTAAGTAAATCTTTTTCTCCATTTACTTAATACTTCTAGTGTTTGACTTACGTAAAGGCCATTACCTTTGAATAAAACTTTTATAATCAATTACAACTCACTGTTTGGAAAACAGCCAGCAATTTCAACAGACCAGAAAATGTTCTTTTATCATGAACGTAAACACCATTTACTTGCTTAGTTTTATATAGTTTTACACTTATGATAGAATGTAGAGAAGCCTGATTATAAACACAATACCGTCTCTTCAGTAAGTAGCCTCCTACTAAATCACGTTAATCCCAAATGTACTGAATGTGCAGTCTTTTGAGAGTGTAACCCACAGGGATACAGGGATTTTATGGTCCAGGGTGTTTCTAAATAGCAATTTGAGTTTTATCTGCATTTTTTCCCTGTGCATCATTATGTCCTACTGTAAGCGTGTCAAGCCCAAAACCAGCCTCATTTCCTAAACGTGGGTGTAACTGAAATGCCCTATATTTGTTTTGCCTTTGTGTCTGTTGCTAAAACAAGTTATTTTTAATGAAGATTGACCACAACTGTACGTGCTTGTTTTGAGTTATGTCAAAACTGGAGTATTTTTTAAATCATTGTTTCAATCTACAATTAACTGAGAATGACCACAAACTTATTTACATTATGTTGACATAATGACAATTTTTTCCATCTTACAAGGAAAAATGTTTGTTTTTTGACAGTGCAACCTGAAAACAGTGGGAATGGGCGTACAAGTGGTCAGCGGTGTGTGGTCTTGCTGTCATAATTACATGTCTGACTGTATCTAAACCTTGGGAGACATTTAGACATTAATCTAAGCAGTCTTACCATCTGGGTCGTCCGCTGGCTGGATACTCATGTACGGCTCGCCCTTGTCTAGTCTGGACTGTCTTTGGCGGCTTTCCTCTTCCAGAGCAGCCTCCGCACGACTTTTTGCATTGACGTAGGCCAAGTAGGCTGGTGAGTTGTGATAGGCCTTCAAGCTTTCATTATACTCAATCTAGGGTTGGAAAAGATGACAGGAATGACAAGGAAAAAAGGAGACCACAGAAAAGGCAGGCAACATGAAAACCTTGATAACTAGGACATAGGGCTGCACGATTTTGGAAGAAAAAATGAAATTCCAATTTTTTTGACAAGCAGTGTAACTGCGATTGTGATTTATCATTTAAAAACTGGATTGACAGTATACATTTAAAGCAGGTCCAGAGCATTAACTATTAATAGAAGATTGGATTATGAACTGGTAAACTAATACAAAAATACCATGCATATCATGTTTGTAGAGAAACCACTGGGTTAGCAGGTTTTATACAGAATCAAATGGGTAATGTAAAGACTTGCATATTTGCGACCATTTCAATTGCAATTTTGATTTAATAGTAATATATCTTGCAGCCCTACAAGGACAGGACAGATGTGGACTGTTACAGAGGTAGGGATGATGACGGGAGGGACCCACAACTGTTGGAGACACATCTACTGGTCAACCATGAGAAGAACCCCATACACACCCCTTTGTAAAACAACCAACCTTCTCTGCTTCGTAGTCATTCAAATAATCCTGTTTCTCCTCATCAGTGAGGTCCCTCCACATGCCACCGATTATCTTCCCAATTTCCCATAGCTTCAGATCAGGATTGGAGGCTTTTACTTGATCCCAAACCTGGTGATGAGAACCAGACATGGGTGTGGGGTTGGGTTGGGTGGGAGGGGGCTATAAGTAGTTATCTCTTTGCAGAGAGGTCACAAACCAGAGGAGGCCGTGTGCTTTAAGCTCCATCTCCAAGTTGATACATCCCACTATGTGATGTGGCCTGGCCTAGCTATCTTTAATCTGCCTTCACACCTACCTTATGCTACCACTTCCTAAGGCTAAATAACTTGCCCTATGCAGAATTTATCAAACAAATCACCACTTTCTTCCAACAAAGCACAATGATGATGCAAAATGTACCAATACACAATGGGCACTTACCTTGCGACTGTATCTCATGTATGGCATCAGAGGCTTGTCCGGTGGCTTGGGTGGTTTGGGGATATTTATGCCAGAGGAGTTCTAGTTTGAAATAGAAAAAAAGGTTATAGACAATTATAAATGTCAGTTTTGAATAACTGTATGTAAAATAAAATAGTATAACCTTTTATCTATGAAGGACTGTGAATGGCAATTTATAATGGTGGAAAGGATCATTAATAATCAATCTCACATTTAACAGTGCATGGTGTAACTTTTCTAGTGGAGGGTATGCCACCTGCTTGTCTCCATGGAGATGTTATTGCCTTGCCTGGAGGTTCCACATTATAACATTAAACTTTTCTATCTACATAAAGACAAATAGGTAGCATCACCAAACCAAATCAGAGGTTAGATTTATGAAGAAGCAACCCCACTCACAGTAAGAATACATGTTTATTGAAGTATTTTTAGGCAATTAAAATGTCTGTAATTAAATAAATACTATAGATGTGGAACATTTAAGGCAAATCAATGACATCTCCATGAAGACTAGCAGGTGCTGAACCCTTTACCAAAAAAGTTACATAGTGCACCTTTAATCATGATTATGGAAGTCAAAAATTATAAATTTTGAAGCACAATATTTTAGTTTGATGTAATCTCTTCAAATGAGTAAGTAAATGTATTCATTGTCAATAATTGTAACTAAACAAAATTTTTATGGTGTGGCACTACAAGCGTTGGATTAAAAAAAAAAAAGACTTTGATTTTTTTTCTCTTGCTTGTCCAACCACAGCCTTCATGCAGTGACTGTATTAGGGCTGAGCAGCCAGTGGCGTGCCGAGCAGAAGCCTGCAATGCCATGGCAACACTTGTGGCATGAGTTTCTTAATGTGGCTGTAAGAAATGCAGACCTTCAATGGCAAGTGATTTGAATACACAATGATGTCTCCATTCGACTATAATGAAATCAGAGTTTGAAATGACAAGCAACAGATATCTCTATTACACACTTACATTGTTTTAGGCTTTTCAGATTAAGCTTTCATTACCTTCACCTTGCTGGAGCTTTTTAGATAAGTTTAACTTTCTCATGAAGGTGTGCCAATGACAACTTGTTTTTTGGTATTCCATTTCTATCTACCTTGGGATCTGGCAGCCCTCTGCTTTGTACTTTTCTATCATACTAAATAACATGTTACATCCTATGTATATATTATTAATCTGCGTACCGTTGCTCGACTGTTGGTGGTTTGGGTTCCGCCAAGTCTGTAATTGTTGTAGGCCAGATGGCTATAAGGGTTGTACCCCACAAACCCAGGGGTGTTGGGAATTTGCTGATGGAAAAACACATTATTAAATTACATAAATATAATTAAATGTCAGAAACACTTTTGCATTCATGTAATGTGAGTAATTTGACAATCAAATCTTTACTAGAAGCTACAACACTGTGTTCCACTTAAAAGATTATGAAAATAAGTATAATAGCTAAATATAATAGTCACCTTAAGACTGATAAATATAATTAATTGTTAAACCCTAAACTGTTCTTTCTGTTTGTTTTTGAAATAATAATACTTACAGCTGCAGGAGCAGGGGGTGGGGGAGGGGCATAGGACGGCCTCTCTGTTACAAGACAAAAAGAAGATATTACTGTCAGAAGCGAGATTTTACAACTTAAGGGTACAGGCCCAGACAGGATATATTAGTATTCAATAAAACAACTATCAAAATATTTCTTAATATGAATACAATTAATCCGAAACAAATGCAAACAAATACTAAAACACTCTTACTTGACATCTTGGGAGGGACAGGTTTGTATCAGTCTATTCCAATCATTGACACTGTAAATAATAGATATTTTTGAGAAGGACAGACAGAATGGGGCTTTGTTTTTGTTACACAACACGCTATCAAAAGAGATCCAAGCGTTAAGTTTAAGCAGGTTGAAAGAGGATGCATTTTGTGTTCTGTGTGTACATGTAAAGTTGGCCTAAATCGCCTATTACATATTTTTACTCTGGGCATATTATGCAGTAGTCGTACCTTTTCTCATCAGTTTTTGATTCATTAATTAACTATAATTGTTTTCAGATTACCTTTATGAATATATTATAAACTCTATAATGCATTCAATTTGGACTACTCTATAGTATAAATGCAGTTAATGACAAATTAATCCATGCAAATACACATATATGATTAGGTTCTTGAATAATAAAGAATAAGTACATTTTAAAAATGCATTGCAAAGCCTATGAGCAAAAATAGTTATGCTGCACAGAAATACACCATCAAACCTTAAAGTAAATTATGCTAAAAAAATATGGTGACGAAGAGAAGTATACTGATCAGAGTCAGAATGATCAATTGTTTTATTATATTTATGCTTATAAATAAATACTGTATTGTTACATTTTACATTTGTCCATGTAATTCATAAATGTAAATGCTTGGACAGTAATCACTTTAAGTTTGACACTTGAGTTTAAAGAGAAAAGTGAGGAGCATAAAGACAAAAGAGATGCCGGTGCTGCGGTAAGGGCAACGGGACTGTGGCTAACTAGCTTAGCACATTAGCATACTGTCACAATACAACCGCCTGCAAATTCTGACGCACACAAACGCGTAAACTTCGTGACAGCAGTCTGGATTTTGTCAATAACAGTGGCGTTTTACACGATTTGCAGTAGTTAAATCCGAGACGTGATATCGATTCAATCAAGGTCATAGTGTGAATTTGACACTGTGGTGGCTAACTAGGTTATATATCTACTACATCATCCAGTGTATCAAAGCTAGCCAACGGTTGCTAAGTTAACATTAGCCAGTTAGCTTATGAAAATACTTGCGTTGATTGTCAAGCCGTGACTCTAAAATATGTACATTGCCTTTGTTGTTACACCATTATGACTATTTGTTTATTTTGACAATCCGGGCTGATTCATTTATCATCGTGTCACTGCATGCTCTTAGCTGGACAACGTTAGCTGGCTCTATGAAAAGAAAAATGCCATCTGTAAAACATTTTGGCCATGCAACGTCAATGCGAAGAAAGAAATGACATAGATTTTCATAGATTTTGGCTATAAGCAGCATCAGGGTGAAGTGGCGTGCGCAAAAACTCACCTGAAAAGCCTCCATCCCCGTAAAGGTTATGGCTTTGGCAGAAACTGGGCTACTACTGCTGCTCGGAGAAGCATGCAGCCCCCACAATATACGATGAAATGGGGTCCACTCCTAAGATTTTCTGCAGAATCTTCCAGCAATACACCCCCACCCTCCTCTCATTACAACACTGCCTTTGCACAACACGGATGCTCAAGCCAGCCAGGGGAGCTGTCAAGGCTGCAGCTTCATTATATACGGATGGCAATAGAAGATAAGCACTGGAAATTGGATCTTTACACGATAATACCTTTAGTTTCATTCATGATTTTGCAAAAATGCCATGTTGTTACTCGTTTTGACTGTAAAATGAATAGATGGACACCTAATAGATGGTGTTTTTATTATGTATTCATTTTGATGTACTGGTGCAGAGCTGTGTCAGGGAGCTTTTTTATTGTGATGCTGGAGCTGTCTCACTAATGTGAATAGGCAATTTGACCTAAAACCTATAATTAATGTATTCATATATGGCTACTTATAAATGGTCAACGTGACATTGTGGTCATATGAACCATAGATGATTTAACTATATATTTCATAGATTACATGAAATCAGATTATAGGCTAGAGCCCTTCACTACTTCATTCATTCATTACATAGCTAGATGAATAAGCTGAATAGTTAATAAGCTTGTTTACAGATGTTATTTGAGAGAGAGAGTCAGTATCATCTTGGAAGAACAGGTATATTCATGATGATAAATTAAAAAGCTCTTACACCATAGAAGCATTTAAAAAGGTATAAAACATTACTTTTTGAAAATTACAGGACTCAGGAATGATTCATGTGAACTGCTATGGTTTGTAGTTTTTCTTTTGTATACATATTGAGTCATATGTTGTAGAACTGATATGCTGCTTTTCTTGCAATTGTGTGTTATTATTAAATAGGGTTAGGCATTATAAGTCATTTTACTTCAGCCTAAACCCTTTCGGTCATGATAGAAATGTTATGTACAACCTTATACATGTTAAATAATGTTTGATTTTGAATGTAATGAATTAAATACTACTACTAATAGCTGAATAATAATGTTCTGTAATTATCTACGTATGAGGCTATTGCATATTATTGGCAACTATAATTTTAGTAACCATACGCTTGGATTTTAGGCACAACATTCTCTCTCATTCATCATATGGCCAGGCCTACTTGTCCCAATTGTGAAGAATTTAGCATACTTGATCGATAGTACATAGTATACTGCTAAATTTATAGCCCATAGTAATAGACATCATCAAACAGAACATCACCTTTTTCCTTTCTTACAGGCAATATGTGCCCATTATTCAAAATTATTACAGTCCGTTAAATAGACAGTTATGTCCGTAAACATGGTTTTATGATGTGTTCATTCCAATGAATCTGTCATCTGCAGTCTGCCATTTTATGACCAATTATATTGCACCTCACAACATAATAGTCAAGCATTTCTAGGTTAATCCATTCATTATGTCATTAATTATCCACACACTTAAAATGAGGTCATATGATTTACCCTTTTTGCTTTTCTTCTGTAAAGGTCCTGAACACAGAGATGATTATAATTTTCAGTGCCAATGAGCTTCCTTTCCAGCACCCCAGTGTAAGGTGTAGGCTATTTGATGAAACTTAAAAATAAAGACTATAATTTATTCTGTCAACATTACTCTGTATTTTCTATATTGTAATCTAAACTATACTTTGTTTTAACTCAAACCATTAGGCCTATATTTATACAAATATATTAGGGCCTTTATTATGTCACTGTTGCAGGGGCTGCATTAAAATAGCCTGACATTTTCCTGAGCTTCTGTGCAAACTGAGCAAGTCCTTTTCACCGTTGCCTTGTTGCCAGAAGAGAAATACTTTGCATTCTTGTTCACATTGTTCCAGAGCTGCCAAGGTCAATAGTTGTAATAGTGTGTTCCCTAAAAAATAACAAACTAAAGCCCGTGGGATTCACCCTTCATCTCTGGGCATTCAGCCCCGATACACCTTGTTTTGGGTGCGTTAATTGATTGTGTTCATTGTGACCCCATTTCGGTTCTGTTCACCAGGGCACTTGAGAGCTTAGGTGATTTCTGCTTGACCTGTGTTTTGTATAATATGCATGTGGACACTGTTGTTATCTTATGTGCAGGTGCGGAGGGCCATTCTCATTGCATCGTACACTAAGCCAGGCCTTAGCATGGATTTGGACACCTGTGGATAGGTCACATGTCTATGGTAAGCTACTGTGTATGTAGGCCTCTGGGGCAGAGCTGGGGGATTGTGGGGGCTCAGGAGCAGAACATGTCCTGTCACATTTTGAATCAATCAAGGAGGAACTTGCAAAGCTCGGTCTTGTAATGCAGTTTCATATACGCTCCTTAAGCCGGTAAGACTCACCAAAATAGACGCAGGCAGTGGAAGTAAGCAGAGTTGAAAGTTTACTCTGCCAAGGTATTTTTAGCAGCTAAATTCATGTGATATAATGTTCTTTGGAACACATTCCAGGCATATGTTCTGCCACTGGCCCGTTCATAATAAGGAAAGCATGTCAGGCGTCTTATAGAACTTGTTTAATTTTTCCTGTCAATAGAGAAGAGTAAGACAGCTCTCTAGTCTTCCTCGGATGCTAAAAATGGTTATTTCTTCTATTACTGTAAATATACTGTGCTAAACAAAGACCAAATTCCCTCTTAAATATAGCCATTAAAGCAATATTTTGCTCTAAATAATTTATTTGTATGAAACAAATGACACTATTTCTATAGGCCTACATTTTAAACATGCGTGTTTTCAGTTGTCGTCACACATTCTAGTCATTGGTTCATGAATCTTATTTCCTGTTTATTTCCTCTGCAACATTTTATTTGTTTTCTCAAGATCTAGTTATTGAAGGCAGTGTACAACCACGGCCCCAGCATACAAGTTTCATTTTTAATACATATAGGGCTAATATTATGTTAAATCATAAAGGGCAGATTTTACCCGTGTACCTGTCGTATCCACATGTATCATATTTAACCCCAAAATGTAGACAATGCTTTAGCTTTGTATGCATTTTATTAACATATACATTTACTACATTTTATATATAAAACAATTACAACATAAATGGTTATCCATGGTTTAGTTAAGATTGTTTTTATTTATTCTTGTAATCTTGACAAAGACTGTTTTGTCCCAACCCATGTTCATTTGTATTCATGCAGACAGATTTCATTTGCTGTACACATAACAGATATAGTGATAACATAGTACAGAAATGTTGAGAACGTCATTATATTCAGCAACAATAAACACAAAGTACTGTAGCTTAAACAATCAACATATTTAATAAAAAAATAATAATTCACTCAACAATTCAACAACTTAAAGATATAGCTTCTTCTAAAACATATTCTAAAACTTACACATGCCTGGATTTATAAAAGAAGTATTTTCTTCTAGTCTTTGGAAAGAGAACATTTGGCTCAAGCTACATGAATTACCCAGCATTTACCATTCTTTGCTGCCTCTTATGGGTGGTGTGCGCATGACTACAATCTCTGTTTATATGAGATTTAAGCATCCCCTTATTTCACATCTGTAGTCATTCTACAGTTGATTTTACAATATGTTATGTGCCTAAAGGGTTTAGCTACACCTTGTTTGGTTTTGAACATAGCACCAGTTGACAGCCAGTTTGTATTGTTTATCATTTAAACCTCTACAGACTGTGAAGGAGATGCAGAGTCTAAACTGAACAGTCTCTAGTTGTAACACTGCTTGTAATTCCCTGACACCAGGCCTAGTGTCAGCTCTGGAGTGTATACAGCTGCACTGTATAGATGATATTTACTGTGGTTATAAGTGACATGTTTCACCCAGGGCTGTTGCAGATGTTTGCAGATGTGCTCATCACTTTAGACCAGCTTCACAGAACTTTACAGTTAAGTTACACTTAAGTCATTGTTTTAATACATCACAGACGCGTTTTAAATTTGTATCAGGTGTGGTGAAGTTCCTTGGTAGAAAATCTGCATTTCTTCCTTTAGCTAGATATAGAAAATAAGTCAAGGCGTGTCATAAAACATTTGGAGTGAAATTGGCATCCAGCGGAGGCTGTGGGAACATGATTAGACTATCAGCAGTATACAGCATTTTAGCCCCGCTCTGCTCCAGGCTTTTGGACAACAACTGTTCACAGCAACTGTAATGTGTCTCTGTTGGGTTTTCAACCAAATGTCTGTCAAGGATATCATTTTCGCTTTGGTGCAGTAAAATGCAACAGCGTAGCATTTGGCAGTTTAACACAGGAGATTGTGGGTTTTTTTTTATCCCACTCTTCATCAGTTCATCACAGCAGTCTGCCATTTGCGGAGACCAGTTTAGGTGTAATTCAGCATTAGAGGGTCATGACATGGAGCTGTTAGCTATAATACTTAAAAATTGCCTCAGATAACAATTTTGCTAGCTATAAGCCTACTAGTAACCATATAGAACCTTGGAAAGGCATAAATTATGTCATCTGATTTATTTTTATATTTTTGGAGAGTTTAGACTAGACAAACACATTTTGCCTACTTATGTTTATCACATCTTGAACATTTTTACCACCTGTATTTCAGAAGCACATGTCTAAAAACATCCTCAAGTTCACAGAGCCAAAACAATATACAACAAGTGCTCAAAAGACTCACAACACCCTCTCACACACAGAAAAAATAAAATAGCAAAACAGTCAATGGTTTCCTTTTTGATTCATAAACGCAGATACCATGACCCCGTCGTGAGTCAGGCTTTGCGGCAAAGTCCTTCTCCAAGTGTACAGCTCCTATAAGCACCAGTAGAATTCAGCTGATTCTGCTCTCTCCACAACACCCCCGACAGTTCAGTCTCTCAGTGTAGCCGACACAAGCTGGTGGCAGTCCAAGTCCCCCCGAAGCTCCAGGGGTCCTGGGATCTTCAGACCAGTTTTGGGATCCACACACCAGCACTTTCCCCTCTGGCCATCTCGGGCAGGGTGGCACTAAAGCAAGGCACAGAACAGCAGGTTGGTATAATACAGCAAAAAATAAATCACATGTTAAATCTTAGTGAAACAAGAAAAAAATGTTTCCCCACATTTTATCTTGAGAGCAGCCTTTTGTTTTAACTGGATCCCCATCATATTATGTCTTATTTGTTTAAAAGGTACACTATGTAACTTTTCTGTTGGAGCGTCCACCACCTAATTGGCACCATGGAGATGTTATTGCCTTGAAAGTTAAACAGAATGGCATATTCTATCTCTGTGAAGACAAGCCGGTGGAACATTCAACATACAAGGAAATATGTTCATAAAATATGTCAATAAATAATGGCCAATATACAGTAGACATTCCCAGATTCCTCCCAAAAAAAATCATGTTTGAATGGAGTTTCATGTTTTATATAAAATCATTAAATCTGCTGTAATACTATCAATGCTCTGTTAGTATTATTCCAGAGTACTGGATTTTCATTGAGGAGTTTGCAGTGGTGCAGTGGGTTGACTGCTCACCCACTAACCAGAGTATATACTACTGTAAAAATCCAAGCCAAATTATCAACCTATTATCTTGAAGAAGCCAAAGAGAAGAAGTTTAAAGTCTAAGTAAGCCTTATTTGTTCCATTGGAACAAAAAGTTCAAATACCCTGCCGAAAAAAAGGGAACAGAAATTCACACCGTCGGGTGAGTAACCTTATGGGACTATTAGAGAAGGTCAAACAAGTACACAAGCAAATTACAGTACGTGGGTGTTGTAAGTAAAGAGATGAATAGATGTTACAGAATTAAACATGTAAATTTCCTCTTCTCAGATCAAACATATATGTTCCGTCAGCATAATTTGTGTTCTATCATTTTTGTTTTTTAAACTTATGTGGCAGAGTTAGTAAGTTTGAAACAGTAATGGTTCCTCTATCTATATCTGATATTCAGTGCAGATTTCAATACCTCGACGATGACACGATACAATGTAATTTAATTTTCAACACAAAATAAGAGCCATTTATTCAATATTACCAAAATTTAGAAATGATAAAGATCATTTGTAAAACTTTTCAGGAAAAGTTTAATTTTGTCCTATTTATGTGAGTTTCTTCAGTATCAGTATTCGTCAAAATCTACTTTTGATACTAGTTTCATTATTGATTAGTATCTGAGTAATGATTTTTTTTGTCAACTCTAATGACCAAAATTGCAACCAGTTCAAGTAATGATTTTAGCAGGGTAGGCATCTGGAGTAAAAATCCAGCTGAAAGACAAAAACTGCAGTCTAAGCAAAAAAGCTGCATTTTCTATTTAACAATAAACATTTTGTATCCTTGACTCCCAGCCATTATGCACTTGGAAAATTTTATCATTAACCAATAAAACTGTGAAGTTAACAGTTTAAATAGTTGCTCTGCCGTGAAATCATTCCCAGTCGTCCCCGGTGACCTGCATTTCCCCAATGTTTTTTTTTTTAATCACAAACAGTAAACAGATGCTTGTGAATACGACCTTAAAAGTTCATGGCAGGTTTATATGGTTTTCTAAGTATTACTAAATATTTATCATAGTTTTACATTAGTCAAGCAGCAATTTGTGGAGAAAAAAGTTGAGAAGAAAAGTACAACAATACAGTAAGTAGCAATGAGTTCTAAAATGGAAGGTTGCAAGCTTGGTCATGGCATTTTAAAGACTTATTTTGTTTTGTTTTAATTTGATTTTCAATATAAAGATCTCTTCACATTTGTATCAGTCAGATAGATTGTCCTCTAAAGATCATTCTGTGAAAGCATTTTTTCTGCATGCAGTGCTGGTGTGTGTCTGCTAGTTAACAGGCCTTATGCCTTAAACACCTTTTTGTGCAGCGCCTTGTCTACAGCTGCACACAAGATATGGACCTAAATCTTCATTTAACAACATAAAGGTGTTGTCATTTATTTACAAATATTAACATAAACATAAATACTTACAATTTAGACACATTTTGGCTCTTAACGTTATGGTGACTAGGTAACTGCTATGGAATTATCTCTACACCCATGCCCATGTCCAACCAGGAAGTAAAATGATAAACTTCACCAAAAATAAAAATAGACAAAACAAGGCAATATTTTAGTAAAATCTTAAATATAATTCTGTGAACTATGTTTAGTGTTTAGTCTAACCTGTCATATGCACTTTAAAGCAAGTTACAAAATCCACACGTGCACCACCCAACCACTTACTTTACTTTATCACACTGACTCTGCTCTTTGATTGCTCCACAAATCTACACCTGCACCTTATCTACAGCCTTTTAATCCCTTTCTTGTGACTTTACTCTCAACACTTAAACTTTCAAAGGAGTAACTGCACCTTAGATTTTGCTCATTGCATGCGACAAAGGAATGAAGCCATTACAGTTAAGAGGAGAAGCAGTGTTTTGCACATACACACGTCAATGTTCTCAATTTTCTCATATAAATCATGGTTTTATGCGAGCTTAAATAAATAGGGGTCTTGGCGTTAGCTGGTCTCATAAGGCAGTCATTTGAAACATGTTGTGTTGATCTTGAACTGAATTTAAGACAATAGTTTCATCTGTTGCGTTTGAGCTTTTGGACCCTAGACGCTGATGTGGTCAAAGGGTACTGGGTTTAACACACAAAATGATTTTTTTTTTTTTTGGTGCTGATTCAGTAAAATTATCCTCAACTGGTTAAGTCTTGTAACTCGCTCTGCAGAGATAAATCTTCATGTTCCAAGTGTGAGACAGTTCTTTCTTCTTTTAAATTTGATATGATTATTGATGTTGATGTTATCATCAAGTAATACTGTAGTTCATAAATATTTAGCAATACAACTTGTGATTTATCTTTAACTAATTAGACTGCTATGTGGGAAAAAATACATATACACACATATACTTACACATACATACACACACACACACACACACACACACACACACACACACACACACACACACACATATATATATATATATATATATATACACACACACACACACACATATATATGTGTGTGATCCTATGCCAGGATCCTGTTTGTGGACTTCAGCTCTGCGTTTAACACAATCCTCCCTGCTCTGCTCCAGGAGAAGCTCACTCAGCTCAACGTGCCTGACTCCACCTGCAGCTGGATCACTGACTTCACGGACCGGAGGCAGCGCATGCGGCTGGGGAAGAACGTGTCGGACACTTGGACAAACAGCACAGGATTCCCACAGGGCTGTGTACTTTCCCCCCTGCTCTTCTCCCTGTACACCTACTACACCTCCATCCACGATTCCATCAAACTGGTCAAGTTTGCGCATGACACCACCTTGGGATGAGTCTGCCTCCCCTCGCCTTGACCGACTCCCCCATCACCACTGTGGACTCTTTCTGCTTCGGGTTTGAGAAGTGTAACCGGATGGTGACAAAGAGAGGGAAGGTAGTCCACACAGAAGGGGTCTCACTCCCAGAAGGAACAATAGTAGACATTGAGGACTACAAGTACCTTGGTATCCCACAAGCAAATGGCAACCTTGAAGAGGAGACAAGGAAAGCAGCCACGGAAAAATAGTCTCCAACGAGTAAGGCAAGTCTTAAAGAATCAACTCAATGTCAAGAATAGCACCTGCGCAATAAACAGCTACACCCTGCCAGTAGTCAGATACGCAGCAGGAATCATAAGCTGGCCAAAGGAGGAGATACAGACCACAGATGTTAAGACATGAAAGCTCCTGACCATGCATGGAGGGTACCATCCAGCATCCTGAGACTGTGCCTGAGCCGTAAGGAAAGAGGCTGAGGACTACTGAATGTGAGAGTCACCGTCCAAGATGAAACATCAAAGATCCATAAGTATTAAGGACAAGGCCCCAACAGATGACGTGCTCAGCAAATGTCTCAGACAGTGGAGTGCAGAGGAAGAGGTGCTCGAGGTACCATCATGGGAGAACAAGCCCCTACATACGATGTATCACCGGAACATAACTGAAATGGCTGATATCAAGAAATCCAACCAATGGCTTGAGAAAGCTGGTCTGAAGGACACCACAGAGGCACTCATCCTGACTGCACAGGAGCAGGCCTTGAGCACGAGAGCAATAGAGGCCAGGATCTCCAGTACCACACCAGACAAGACCCAAGGTGTCGGCTCTGCAAAGAGGCCCCTGAGACAATCTAGAGCATAACTGCAGGGTGTAAGATGCTGGCAGGGAAAGCATACATGAAGCGGTATAACCAAGTGGCAGGCATAGTGTACAGAAACATCTGTGCAGAATATGGACTGGAGACCCCAAGATCAAGGTGGAAAACACCTCCAAAGGTAGTGGAGAATGATTGGCCAAGATCTTGTGGGACTTCCAGATACAGACTGACAGAATGGTGATGGTGAACCAGCCGGACATTGTGGTGGTGGATAAACAACAGAGCAAAGGCATTGTGTCCACACATTGCAGTACCAAGCGATGGGAACATCAGGAAAAAGGAACATGAGAAACTAAACAAATATCAGGGGCTCAAATAAAAGCTGGAGAAGGCCTGGAAGGTGAAGGCCTCAGTAGTGCCCGTGGTCATCAGAGCACTTGGGGAAGTGACCCCCAAACTGGAGCAGTGGCTATAGCAGATCCCAGGAAAAACATCAGACATCTCAGTCCAGAAAAGTGCATTACTAGGAACTGCACCCGGGCTTGGAAAAAAGGATGACACCACCCACAGAGGGTGATGTCATGATCCCTGTTCTTTCCCTGCCTCCTGTGTGTGCTCTGACCCTCCCTCACCTGTCTGAGCCTGGAGCTGGGAGGAGTCCCGGTTCCTCCTACACGCACCTGGACTCTATCAGCGTAATCTACACCACCTGCAGTGAATAAGACGAGCCAGGACCCAGCACTCTGGGCCAGATCGTCTGCTTGTCTTCGTGCTGTTTGTTTCACCGTGGTGCTACCCGTGTGTCTTTGTCCTGTTCGTGTCCCAGCTCGGTGTTCCTGCTCGTGTTCCTGCTCAGCACCCTGCCTCCCTGCACTGCTCTGGACTCGCGTCTCCGACCCTGCTTCCCGGTACCGGTTTTGTTCCTGCCTTGTTTATTCCCTGCACCTTTGTCTACCCTGGATCCCGACCTGCACTCCTGGACCCAGCTTCCTTGTGTCTCTACTGTCATTTGTGTTGTTTTGTCAATAAACACCGTTAAACTTGCCCCTGCACCCTTTGGTCCATCTCACCTACACTTCTCGACAGGTGAGGATGAGATTTTTATAATAATTGTATGTGTGTATATGTATATATACCAGTGACGTGCGGTGAGGTTCGTGGCTGGTGAGGCACTGATGTCGTGACAATCAGATGTACAAACATATAAACCAGGTGTCGGCAAGTAAATCTGACCCCGGGCCAATTTTTCTCCCAGTGACTTGGGCCCAGAATAAAAAAGAATTTCAAAACACAGGTTCCGAAGTCCGTATGAAATAGCTCTAATAGTATGAAAGAAAAGGCTGGTTTTATATTGTTTTTTACCCTTATCTGTTTTCCCCAATTTTCAATGGAGTGAAGTCATAAAATTTACCATTTTGTACATCTCTGTTTGAAAAGAGCGAGTCTTTCGTCCCGTCGTCTGGAGCAAACCATTTAGCGCCTTTAGAGTTGGTCTTCCTTTAATTATAACCTCCTGCTTTGACCGAAAGTCCAGTTTAGAAAACTGCTTGAGCTTTAATTTGTAATCTTCCTCCATTTAAGGGCCAGACACAAAGAAAAAAGTGAATTGCTAAATTTGACTTGCTAACTCTAAATTGTAGTTTGCAGCCCCTATTCTGCTGGAGTTACAAGAATCCTTGGGCTCACGAGTGCCCCCTAACATGAGGCAGGGTAACTGCGTGCCTCATTCGGCGCCTTTTCACAGGCGCTTAAAGCAGCAGCTGCTCACTGCTGAGTGCACAGCATGGTCAGTCCATGTGAGGCACGAACGGTGCCTCACCGGGCGTCTCCTCTCAGGATTTCAACGTAAAATTTTGCGATTTTGAGTAAAAAAAGAATAAAATTGCAACGTTAAATAGAAAATAACTTTATCGTACAAATAATTGGATAAATATAGCCATTTATATTTTCTCTGTGATGACAGGTGAGGCACTGCCTCACATGACTCACCTGACCGCACGTCACTGATATATACCTATATGTACGTGTGTATATATGTGTGTGTGTGTGTGTGTATAGATAGATAGATGGAGAGATGGATAGATTATGATATAATAACAGATTTCTATACTTATTTGTGATGTCCCTCTTGTTTTGCAGAGCACTGACCTGTTTGGTATGGAAGTCTCCATTCTTGTCGCAGTTCGGGATAGGGATGGTGAACAGGTCGTCATGGGTACGAGAGTTTGAGGCTAGTCGGTCCAGTGCCCTCTGCAGCTCTGCACGACATGGAGCCTGCCCAGGAGCAAGAAATGCATTAGGTACAATTACTTAATTTTTATTTTGTCCGTAGGTTATGCAGATCTACAAGCTAAATCAATCCCAAGGTGCTCTACGTAACTTTTCTAGTGAAGGGTCTGCTACCTGCTTTTCTTGATATCTCTTTAAACAAAATGGCAGTAATCTTAGCCTTTTCCATGGAGTAAACCAGGTGATACCACCTGGTCAAGTTATAGGCTGGATCTTTGGAGAGGCGAGCCTACTCACAGTAATTAAATTCATGTTATTAGATGGGTATTTTTGAGAAATAAAAATACCCATAGCAAAACAAATGCTTGATAGATATGTTTAAGGCCAGACAGTGGAACATTTCAGGCATACTAATAACATCTTTATGGGAATCAGCAGATGGTGGCCCCACCATCATGTACACTGAATCCACTCTGTTTGGAAATGATCAAGATGGAAATATGAGCTGTTGAAAATCTATTTCTCTCTTCTGGGTTTTATGCCACATGCCCTTCCTGACACAAATAGCCTGCTATATTGACACATTGTGACTTCAGTGGGTGAGGTGTCTTACCCAATCAGAGAATTTAATATTCAACTGGCAAAGCATAAATAATTTAATTAAAAATCATTTAAACGCAGGGTTGTAAATTCAAATATGTAACTTTTCTAGTGTTGGGTCTACCACCTGCTTACGCTACATAGGGATGTTATTAGTCTGTCTGGAATGTTCCACAGTTCGTCAGTTATGCATCTAGCTTTTATTAAATTACATGATTTTTTATTGCTAAAAATACCTTGACAAACACGCATTATTACAGTCCATGGGCTTGCCTTGCCACAGAGCTGTTTGCTTAACTCCATGGAGATAGACAAGTTTAATGCCATACTGTGGAACTCTCCAGGCAAAGCAATAACATCTACAAGGACTGGCGTAGATGACAGATCCTCCATCAGAAAAGTTACATTGTGTATCTTTAATGTAAGTCATGAAAGTATTTAAACACTGTCTCACAGGAGTAACGATCTAAACTAATGAGGTGAACTGGAATTCAGTCTTATGTCCTTCTGGTTAAGGGGCATATGCTCTGGCCCAAAATCCCCAAAATCCGTGCTAGTTTCTTTACCAGCTCCATGTGGTTGGAGTTAGCCTCCTGGAAACATCTTCACATTTCATTTGAAAAATGCTGGTTTCAGACAATTTTGGACCTACATCAAAATCTTTTCATAATTTTTCTACTTCTGCTGCTCCTTGGCCCTCCATTGACCTTTCCTTGAAAATGGTATTATTAATAAAATTATTCATAGCCAACCATTTGTTTCACCTTTTGTTCTAAGCTGTCTTATATTTAAAGGTTTGTTTTTGACTGCATTTTCAAACATTTATTAGTTTGTAAGACTTGGTAAAGAAGTTTGTAACTATTGTAAGATATTTGTGGATGTATTTTACTAAACTAAACAATTAGACAAACCCACACTATTATACCAAATTTCTCACATTAATCAGCAGCAACTGTAACCAGATATGAAATTAGAGTCATGTAAAATTAATATTAGCAATGAATAAAACAATTATAATTTTTGTATGTTCTCCACATATAGGTTAGTATAGATCACATTTTTGCCTCAATTCAAAACCACATACTGTATGTATTTTATATTTCTCAAAATACTTGACATGGATTGTTTCCAGCTATTTCATTCACACTTAATCTACACTAAGACAAGTTTAGGTGAAATCTTCTTGGGTGGCCACCTCCCATAATGTCTCTATGCTTGACATATGTGTGTTTATGTTATATATTACTGTGTTACAGGAATGCAGCGCCGTGGTTTCAAATGGGCCTGTTTCTTATTAATGGGGATGTTAGGATTTCAGACTAGCCCACGTTAAACCCACAGATGCCATAATGGTGTCAAAGCACACCTGTATTTTGTTTCACGTTGCTACGATTAAATGTTACGGCTTTTAAATCAGTAATTTGTACAATTTATAGCCCAACTGCAATGCTTATGTGAGTCTACAGTGATAAACCCTAATCTGAACCACCTGCTGCAGACTGGGCTAAACCATTATTCATTATAGCATTGTTTCCAGTAAAAAACACAATAGGAGGTGCGTTTGATTTTCTTACCAGCGCAGCCTTGGCCTCCTCTCTGCCCATGTTCCTCTGGTTTGTGGGTTTAGACGGGTGCCGGGCGAGGGTCTTCTGTATGCAGCGCTTGTCTTGAGGGCTGCAGCGGATATTACTGTTGTTTGGATGCTCAGGGATGATCTCCTCCTGCCGCTCCAAAGCTGAAGAGAGACAAAAGGAAATATAGAGGTTTAAGCAGAGGACAAGAACATTTTAAAAGATGTACTATGTTGAATAATTCCATAAGGACACTCATAATAATAAATGCAAAGCAATATTTTGCTACACAAAATATCACAAAAAACGATAATATTTAAAGTAATTTATATCAACAATAACCATGAAGCAGGATAATAGGATAAGCAAACTCTTTTCTAATTGTACAATCTTGTTAAAAGCATGAGCTGCAAGTAAATAGCCAACTAAAACATGTACTTACTACAATGAATCATGGATGTTGATTTGGCTCTCTACAGCTAAAAACTTCTAATACAAAAAATAACAAGTTTCCCACTAGTACAGAGGAAAGGTACATAATGTTAAATACAGCACCCCAAAATATATTGGTAAATGGTCACAGTTTTATATAGCTTCAAGGCACTCAAATCGCTTTTCATCAAGGAACCACTCACTCATTCACGCAGTGTACACAGACACTGGGGGCAAAGTGTCTTGCCCAAGAACACAATAAACCTTCAGATCAGTCTACCAACTGAGCTACCTTCACCCTATATACCATTTTGTCTTTCAGCTATTGAACAATTGGTCAATATATTAATTATTGTAACCAAATTACTATGGTATGATTTGCATAGGTGAAAGACAATAATTCACTCTCATATTTTTAAGTCGCCTATTACAGCATAATGGTTTCATCTTGCCTCACATCAAGAGGATCCATCTGCATGTTCTCTCTACATCCAAGTAGCTTTCCTCCAGGTGTTCCAGTTTCTAAAAATATGCACAATTGACTCCAGCTAGGTACTCCTGGCTGACCATGAACCTATACAGAGCAAGAAGCAAACTCTGTCAAACACTGTTCTGGCAAGTTGCTTCAGTGCCATTGAAAATGCAGACTTCTCAAGAGAATGATTGCATGTTGTATGTAGGTTGTTCTCTTGCATAATACCAGACCACTAACTGCAATACAGATAAAATAAAATACCACTTTATTTATCCTGAAAGAAATTCTTGTGCCGTAGGAAAGATTTTAGTTTAATTTTTGCAGATCATTTGTAATTTTAGTGTCATTAGAGCCAGGGTAAATGGTAGAGATGTAGAGCAGATCCTTGTGTGTCCTTGGGTGGAACATCTGAGAGACCGACCCTGTGAAATATAGGCCACGAATGAGGCCAGGTTAACCTCAAGGACAGAGGAGTGCTGTCTGCTCCGGTAATACCACCCTGTAACAACTACTGAACAAGGCCTGCAGGATATTACAAAAGCATGCAATTTGCTGCTACTCTTTTGGATACAATAGCCTATTCTGCTATTTAAGATAATAGAAGCTTTCTGTGTCCCACAAAAATTTCAGTGTTAGAATGCAAAGTTCAAGAACATTGGGAGAACAGAAATATGCAATCAGACATCAAGATAAATCACTATTAATGAAAACACTTAAAACTAAACCACTCTCCTGTACAGCAAATATACATGGCTACAACAGTATTATGTACAATCAGTGGCTATGACGATGATAATGTATAATATGTAGAACTAAAAAATTATAATTGTCATTAAAGTAATTTCAGTTCAGTTCTGTTTATGTCACATATACTTTACTTTATCATTCACAGGGTAAGATTTCGTAATGCTGGTCACTTATTGACCTATTAGACAATGGGAATATGACAGAAATTTCATTATTTTCTTGTTCTTTAGTCATGGTGTCAATAATCGTTAATAATTTTGTCTCTATTGCGACATCCCTATTGTAATGAATCTAACTCTCTTAAGCCTTTGCTGAAAGCAGTGAAACAAGCTGCATGCCAGTGAAATAAGGCATTTTGAAAGTATTTTAGGACTTGCCCTTTTCAATGAATACTTTCATGCACACCTAAGATTAGGTTTAATTAAATACAACTGACATTAAATAGCTTCAATATCTGAACTGCATGAACCAGTGCTAACCCTGATCTACCTCAGGACTTAGCTCCATGTGTCTGGAGTTAGCTTGTTTGGCCACATGGTGCACATCAATATTAAGAAATACCTGGATTCAGGGAATAGTTCTTTATCAAAATGAATTACATTTCTTCCATTGTTCCTTGGCATACTCCTGATCTTTCCTCGAAATCTGAAACATCTATTATGTTTATGTACTCTATCTCTGAGGCGCACTTTAAAGTAGGCATGTCAGTTAGCTTTATTATAACAGTGTTCCAATTGAATGCAAAATATGACTATACCAGAATTAAATGCCATGTATTTTGTGTTTTTCAAATTATTTATGGTCTCCTTGGAATTTCATTTAGTGTTATTAAAGAAGACAATGATTTTTACTTAAAACTTTAAATGAGGCCAAAACAATAGCTCCCATGATTAGAAGCCGGTTTTGATATAGCCAGTTTTAGGTCAGGGGTATATCAATTAGATGATCTCATATTAAGATGAGCATTTTTAATAAGGTTTTCAAAAGAAGCACAGAAAGAAAATAGACCTGTGCATATTATGTCAGAATCACTTCAAAATCGCAATTTGACTTGGTACACTACACTATGAACAGAATTCAACTTTTTAAACACATATCGCAAATCTCAATATCTTAATCCAAAATCGTGAAGCCCTACAAAAATGTCCATCCCCTATAGAGTATCTCACAACCCTTCCCTCCTTCTGACTTTTTGATGTCTTCTCAACATGAACACAACCTACTGGCAAAATAAACCTACACATTATGTTTTGGTCTGAGCCTAATTCACCTATAACCCCATACAAAGTTAGCCTGGAGGCAAGCAGCTGCATCCACAGGAAATGCCCCCCTCCTCCTGTTTTATTCTCCACAACAGTCCCCGCCCCAGTACCAGATGGAGACTGTTATTTGCCCTATCACAAGTGGGTACAGCTTTGGTTTTGCCCCGGGATCTGCTCAAAACGTTTCAACTAAAGATTACATTACGTTCTGTCTTTCTCTCAAGATGATCCCGCAGCTCACCTGTGGCTTATGAACTTGGCAACTTCTTGTAACCGCAGCGATTTTACAAGCTGGCACTAAATTCAAAGAGGCTCATTGACAGTTTTACCATCTTGAAGCCCTATTGCAGTCCACATATCCAGATCCCTGCCCTGGTTTTTATCTGAGGTGACTGGTTTGTATCCAGTTCAATGCTGCTGGCAAGAAGAGTAGTAGTGAATAGTTTTCTCCCTTACTCTTGTGCGTTGCAGTGATTTTGGATATGTGTAAAGTTTAACGAAGGACAGACAGGCTTTTGTGGTTATTCCCCTCGTCTGGACATTTTAGTTGGAGACTGGGGTTGACTGAGTTTGTCCTTTAAGAGTTGTTGTTGGGGAAGTGTATCTTGTTTGTCGTTGTATTTTGACACATTTAAGTCTTATCAGCACTTTTTTTTTTGTTTAAAGGCGCACTATGTAACTTTTCTGCAACATCAACATGCATTCTTAGGCAAACTTTATTGACCCAGTCCATTGAAATTAAGTCAACACAGTACCTTACAATGTACAATATAATAGTTCTTAATAACAAAGAAGCAAATATATGGTAATAAAACTCACTGTGAGTTTATTGTTTCCTTGGAGATGGAGAAGCTTTATACCTTTACAAGTAAAGAAATGGCATCTCCATGTTGACAAGCCAGTGGTGGATTTAGGCTACATATCGAGGGTACGTCATATTGTTATACAAAGTAGGGCTGCACGATTTTGGAAGAAAAATATTCGTCCAGTAATAAGAATTTTGAAATTTGCTGCTAAAAAAAACTCTGAAATTTCAAGTCCATTACAAATAACCTCATTTTCTTCCAGATAAATGCTATCTCAGGGCAGTCACTGTGGGTCAGAGGTGACATGTCCTGTTTTCTGCCGCTGCTGTTTTTCCATGAAGGAAGCTGGAGCTCTTTGGTTTCGTTTGTTTGTTTCTACCATATCTCAGTGTTTTATTATGTGCTGATAGTATAGTCCATGATACAGGTGCACGGAGAAGATAACAGCTGAAGAGGGTAATGGGCGTTTGGACAAGAATATTTAATTTGGACTTGTAATGTAATTCTAAATGTAATGTAGTGTTAGGGTGCAATAAGTCTCAAATATAGATATAGTCCTTTAGTTGATTCATTGGTCAATGAATTGGATTAGTAAGATTATAAGGATTTATATGGACCACACGGAGAGTAGAAAGCATGGAGTGAGTTAGCTGGAGTTTTGGGAGTTACAGGATAGTATACATCCCTGTATAGTTCCTTTTGGTGTAATTCCATTGACATTGTCTCATTGTAATTCATTTCTGTCTCAATAACACAAATAACATTATATTATGGTAAACCAGTTGGGTGAAAGTGCTACACAAGACTGTTCTGGAACATAAATAGTGGAATGAAATAGAAAGTTGCGTCCGCTACTGGAAATGTACATACTTATTACAATATAGCATAACAATTTGGCAGGTATTATAGTGTTTTCAGTTCTAACTTACCACACACATTCAAACTTCCTGGAAAGACATCTCAAAAATTGAAGATATCACTGACATCTCATATTTTAAAGTAACACCAAATGTTTTATCAAATTCCAGTTTATATGGTGTGAGTTTGATGCAGGAGCCAAAAGAACAGACGAGAGTGTGGTGTCTGAGATGTGTTCTGATATCTCATAAGTCACACAGACATTTTGAGGATACAGTTTCCACTTGTTTTGCACATAGTAAAATATTGGGCTTTTGAAAGGTATCTGGCTTGCATTCATGTACATATAGTATTAGAATTTGATCTATTGCTACAACACACAGCCAACCTCTGAAATTAACAATAAATAGTGTAGTTAAAGGTGGACTATGGAACTTTTCTGATGGAGGGTCTGCTACCTGCTTAGTAATGGAGATGTTAGTTTGCACGTGTACTTCAAGAAATGCAAAAATGTAATGTCATGCTGTTGAACATTTTAGGCAAAGTAATCACAACCATGGAGACAATGAGGTAGCGGACCACCCACAAGGAAATTTACATAGTGGGCCTTTAATATTTTTATCCCATGTTACTATACATGTACATAGAGTAATTTGCCTCTGTTCAAGATAATGTGATTAGTTATCCAATCAATGTTTTGCTAAGAGCCACAATATTTTACCATTATACTTCATTATGATGATAATTTGTAATTTACTACCACACTCTGCCAATCCTCAGAAAGTTGACCCCAGTACTGGAACAAATACTTTGACGTCAATTATAAGAACTCCTATTTTTTTTAATCTAAGTTCATACAAAGTGAATCTCATTCAGCTTCCAAAATGAAAGAACACTGTGTAACCTGGAAGACTTGCGTTAATATTTCAAAAATCCCTCAGTCATTTTGAGGATAACTTTTCCAAAATGTTTTGCACAAGTTCAAATATTGGTTTCTTGAAAAGCTTTTGGCTGCTGCTACAGAAGTTGGTTCAGCTTACAACCAAAACCTCCGCTTTCCTCCATCAACAGTGGACAGAGCCAGAGCTGTCAGACTGCTTCCAGCCAGGAGTAGTCTTTGTATCTGCGAATCATCATACGTTTGTTGTTGTGGTCCACATTTAGTTTGTTCAGGACTTCACCAGAATGTGCCAATCTAAACTATCCCGCTGTGCAAAACATATCCAAAGGAAATTGAAACAGTGGAGGAATTGCCTTTCTCTTTGAAAAATACTACAATAACATTTCAAACAATCACTAATACTGTAACCCAGGATGAAGTCAATTGGCATCTTCATCAGAGATGGGTAGAGTGGCCAAATGTGTACTCAAATAAGGGTAGAAGTAAAAAGTATTTGCAGAAAATACTACTTGAGTACAGAGTAACTATTAAGATGTAAAATCTGATTTATAGTTAAGCTTAGATGCAGAACAGGTGAAACATGAAATAATGGACATATTTCCAAGGAATAGATCCCCAAAATAAAATCTAAATCTAAATGCCATGCAAGAAATCCAGATGTTTACATAATTTTATGTTGTCAGCATAAACAGTTTGTCACAAAGATTTACAAAGAGTAACTTAGTGTAATCAAAACCTTTACTCAAGTACTAAAAATGATTCAAAATGTATGGTGTTATTAAACTAGTCAGACAAGAGAGTTTACTTAAGTAACTGAGTACTACCCATCTCTGATCTTCATTGGAAACAGTTTTTTCAGAGAACGGATAAGCTTTTGCGTTCTAGTCATTGCAATCGGATACACATCATTTCACATATTATTAAATTGTGCCTATTACTTTTGTTGGCAAAGGTGCTGCCTCTATTGTTATGCAATCAATGACTCAGCCCTAACTCACAGATAACTGAGCTATTATACTGAAAGCAAGAATGTTTTGGGTCAAGCATGGTTCAGCTGGACGAAAACAAAGCTTGTTTTGGAAAATAAAGTGCAACATGATACCCTCTCCCCTGAACTTTAGAGTTTAGGAGAACTTCTCGAATCAATACAGTATGGTTGTTGTAGCTCTTCAATGTGCTTTGATCACACACAATCCACGGACACTGAGTCTAAACAGAAGGCTTTCCAAATATGCACAGAACTACACAATTACAGATTTATTATCTGTAGTAATTGGGGAAATTCTGGCACTGACAAACAATGGCTCAAGATCAATCACTTTGTTAGTTTCTACAAAGAGAGGGGTAAATTGGAGCATGTTATTGGAAGCTATTCATTTATCAAGAAGTAGAAACATGCTGTATATATTCTCTGATTAACGATGATTTCGGTTAAATATTGATAAGGCTTTGATGCTATTGCTAACCCGTTTGCTTTTGTGGGTCACAATCAAGCAAAAAAGTTCCAATGTGTTTTTGTTTAACTTTGTACCAAATACACAATTAACTGATTTGTTTTGTGGTTTTGAAAGCATAAATATTGCAAAATTATGTGTTGAGGGCATGAATAATATGGTAAGAGGCACAAGCACATACATCTTAAGAATTTTTAGTATATCTACTATTGGCTAAATGTAAACTAGGGAATTTTGATAAATTCTCATAGAAAGGTCAGTTTTTGGGCAAAAATAATTGACTACAGAAAACCTACCTATAAGAATATGGGTCAGTCCATTGTGACATAGGGACAGATACGCATACTACTTTCTCTTGGGTTAGTGATATTGCTCTATTATACAACAATCATTTTGGACACCTTTGTTTTGTTTATGTACAAAAAATTTACTGTACTACAAATGGTCTTTCACTTTTTAAAGCTTGGATTAGATGTCTGATTCTACATATGGGTCAGTTTTAGATTTGATGGCTTTATTGATCACTAAATTCCAACAATGTTCAAGGTACAATTTTTCTTGCTTGTTTTATTTTAGGAAATGGGTCAATCCCAAAGATCCTGGTTTAACTGTTCGGCTTATGGAGGGATGATGTTTGGCTGTTTTGTGTCTTTCTGCGCTCCAGCTTTGGAAAGGGTCTCTCACAAAGGACAGCAATTAGCTAATCACATTATCTCGTGCAGCAGAGGCCCAGCTGAACAAATGCAGTGCTGCATCCAATGTAAGCAAACAGACAACAGTGGTACATCTGCGCACTGTGTTTTAGGAAACTCCTCTCTATGAATTAACAGGAGGCCGTGTCTTTAACCTCAAATGTAATGAGGTTTGTATTAGGGCTCGGGGTTTTGTTTTGTTTTTTTCAGCTTAAGTTTTTTCTCAAATAGTTAAATTTCAATTTTTGATTGAATTTGTTTTGAATGCAATGAGTGCTTTTCGCTTAACCACAAGAAATTCCCATTTATTTATTTTTAAAATGTTGGTATTTTTATAGACTCTAGATTCCTTTATAAAATAAAGGGAAAAAAGATTCTTCCTACTTTGCTCACTCTGATGTTTCACCATGACAGAAAAACAACTGTTTAGGATCATCACATGCGGGCATTTTTTTTTTTCTTTGCGCATAAGTCTTCGCCTCCAATTACGCCTTTGACTGGACAAAAAAAAAAAAAGTCTGCCAGTTGCTTCTATATGGTTCTCATTCAACAGAATATCTTGTATAAAACATTAGTGACTTCCATGAGTGTATTTTATGTAAAGGGCATTTTTGAACTAGAAGAAATTAAAGTCCCTTACAGTCTCTTTAATATACATGCTATGCTTAGACATTGTATTGGCAAAGTTGGTTCTTTATATGTTCCACTATTTATGCAGTGAATGTGATATCAGACATCTGAATCAGTTTGTAAATAATATCATGAATCAGGAAGGAGGAAGAAGCCCATGAACTTGACACCGGGCCGGATGCAGACGGAACCAAAAACATGCGTTACTTTTTTATTCCCAGAACCGAAATAAAGATTCAGTGAATGGGAAGCATAGACATATGAGGAGAGATTAGTATTTCCATGGAAATAAATTCAAAACTTCAAAGATGCCAAGAGTGCAGATCAAGTTTAGACCTGGTTACAGCTTGTTTAATACAAGTACTGGCTTAGTCTTGGGATAGAACTCACTTGATCCTGGTTTAGAGCTAGTAGGGCGATACACTATTTTATTTAATCTCATTCAGTAATGTTTTTTTCAAATTGTATAGTTTAGATCTGTGTTTAGATCTGTGTGTCATATCATTATTTAGGCCTGATTTTGCATAGGTCCGGTTCTGGTTTTAGCAATAATAATAATAATGCATCGGTTTTATATAAGGCTTTTCCAAACTCAAAGTCGCTTTACAATACAGTGGTGGTAAACTACTATTGTAGCCACAGCTGCCCTGGTGCAGACTGACAGAAGCAAGCCTGCTAATCTGCGGCACTATCACCAGTTACTCACTCAAAGACCATTGCTGCTCCACTATGGCATGGTATTTCCAGTGGTCTCCCATCTAAGTACTAACCAGGCCCAGATTGGTAGTATTGTTTAGTCCCTGTTTCAATCTACTTTGGTCCTTTATACATCATTTTATTTAGTCACAGTTTGTAATGGACAAATTTGTGTTGGTCCTAGCATAGTCCTAGTTTTAACCTGGTTCAGCTCTAGTTTAGTCCTCCTGACTTGATGGCTGGTGACCGACTGGTGAGTTTCTGCTTTATACTCTTAATTTTAATAGTTTAGACTCTCATAGGTTGTACTTACTGTGAAAAGTTTTAGAAATATACGTTTATCTCTTTTTTTAATAACTTTTGGCTTGTCAAAATTATTTCACCAACCCACATTCAAATTCACCATTTCAAATTCTCCTTCTCCATGTTTTTCTCTGTCCTTTTCATTACGAATTCTGTTGGTTTTAAGAAACACTCTTTCTATTTTTATTCCCGTTCGCTCACTGTTGCTAGGAGTGGGGCAGTGTGTATTCAGGAGGTGCACCCCCTTGTTTAATAATGCATAAGTACTGGTGAAATGTGCCACAAAGGAAATCTAGTGCTTCAGACCGGAGTTTCTCCCCTATCCCCAGAGCAATTCTGATTGTCTACAGCCTATGCACATTATATTAGTTTACGTTGGTTTGTACTGGTTTACATTCTTATACAGTGCTGCCCAGAACAATACATTTACAGTGTGATTTAATAGGCAGAGCTCCTTGTTTTGTTATGACAGACTGCACTGGATGAGAAGCAGCATTGAGGCCAACAAACCCAGCACTCTGGTTTTATATTTTTAACACACCTCATGAACCCCAGAAGTGCACAATACCCAAGTGATAAATCAGTAAGAAAAGTGATTTAATTATAACTTCACTTATTAACAATTTGGATGCTAAATTTATTTAAGTTAGGATATTAATGTTCGAGCAAGAAACAGCTTGATCCAGGCATGTTGTGTCAAAATACTTGGCAAATAGGTAGCGATGTTCATGTACTTGTTCTTACGGCTAATTTGTAACCCCCATCCCTGGTTAGACTTTTAAATTAGTACACAACAACAGGTCTAAAACCTCAGAGCTTTTCTGTCAGTCTGTCCCAGGGCAGCTGTGAGTACATACAAAGTGTTGTGTGAAAAGTGTTAAGTAAGCTGCATTGGGTTATCTTGAAGGCTCTAGAGTATATCTCCAAAGTAATATTATTATTATATTTATAGCAATATCAATTATTAGCTTAACTTAAGCCCCAGTAAATGAAGAGGTGACTAACTATGATAATAAAAAATAAGTGTCAAACATTTTATGATATCTTGCTAACTAGCACACATAGCGTTTTCATTTATAGCAATTTCTAATACCACATTGTAACACTGTAATGAATAGTTGCATTGAATCCAATTACATATGAGACCTTTAACTCAAAACGCTTATGTTAACTGAAGAAGCGTGAATTTACAAAGCTGAGCCAAGTGCGCCCAGCCTTTAGTTTTTATCAGTCTCTAAACAGCTTTCCTCTTCTTTCTGATTCCATTTAGTCACGCTATGTGCCGGCCGAACCTACCCCGGCCCTGTGCACGGACCAGAAGGCTCTCATTTCAACTCTGGCAGTGAGAGTGGCGATGAGCTCATCCTTTTCAATGGGCTGGACCATGTTGTAAGGCTTGTTAGTTAGGGCTAGTGTTGTTGGAATGGGTGGGGGTGAGGAGGGTGAGAAGGGGGTGGATCCATAAGCCAGAGGGGAACAGATGCTACACTGGAGATGAGCGCCCTGGGACCTTTATATGGCACGAGCTGAGCCAATTCTTTGGTGTTCTTGTGATGCCGAGGGATAGCCCCAAAACCATTAGCCAGTGTGTGGGAGAGCACTAACTAGATTATATGGGAGATATGAAAGAGACATCTTTGCAGGAAACACATTCCACTATTGACGTATTATGTTTAATGGAAGTCAGATTGTAAATTATAGGGTGAATAATACTTTTGATGGTTCATGTACTACTATAAAAAGTATTAAACTCATCTGTCTCCACAGAGACAATAGGCATCCCACCAGGGCACAAGTCACAGGTCAGATCTGTGGAGAGGTGACTTTGTTGACAAATTAATGCCATACATTTCACTCAAAGCAATAACACCTCCATATGGACAAGCAGGTGGTTGTCCCTTTTCTAGAAAACATACATAGTTGTATAATGCACCTTTAAAGGCCATAGACTATAGACCGCGGTGTCCAAACTATAACCTTTAGACAAATTTTTATTACACCTCAGGCCTTCTGCTAAACTGTCTGAACTGATCATAGACAGTAACTTTTACTGCAAAATGTATGTTTTTGTACAACTATAACCTAAACAACAATGGAAATAGGTGATTCAAGCCTTACTAAAAGTATGGTGGCTCTGTCAAAACCCGAACAATCGACTGTATTCACCACCAGTCTGTGGTCAAAGATTATACTGGCTTAAATGAAGTTCTGCAACTTCATTAAGTTCAGATAAGACACTCCACAGTGGAAAAGATAGAAATCTTTGAATCAAATCAATAAGAGGAATGTTGTAGTGCAGAGCTGGCCTTGAATAGAGTCGACTCATGAAGATATGACACAGGATTATGAGTTGGACATGTGCCGTAACAGCTAAGAGGGAGAAAGAGAGAGAGGGGAATGAGAGAAAGAGGGGTGGAGAAAAAGGGAGGAAGAGAAAGAAAAAGAGGAGGAGGGAGAGGGAGTAACACAGTGTTGGTGAAGGAGCACAAGTGAATTACTGATTGCAGAGAGCTCTAATAGCCCCAGACTGGCCACACTCCATTACAGCCATTTCATAGGGCAGCTTTTATTACCCTCTCCCATTACCAACACACACACAACCTCATACGTCTACCACAATGCCTCTACCTGCACATAAAGTTCAAAGGGGTTATTAACCAAATACATACTCGTTATTAAAATGTATACACTCATAAAGTTTCATTACATATTAAAATACAAGGGCGTCCACAGCTGTCTGCAAAGTCAGTACTGTTTTACATGGCCCCCTCTCATAGTGGTTATAAGGCTCAGAGCTGACCTACCATTATAGGGGCTGGAGTGTGTTCACGCTCTGTTTAAGAGCTAAGCTGTGATTAGGGTAAACAAGCAAGACATTGTCACACCCCCTGAACTTTGACCCCTAAGTGCTGCAGGTAAAAGCCATATAGAGTAAAGGCAGGGAAAACAGCTGAGAGCAGAGATGTGGGTATGTAGTTTGTTTGTTTTTGGAATGAGTTTAATTTTAAGTTTATTTTTATTGTAAATATACTTTTAATGGCTCTACTTAGCCTCATCATGCCTGCTCCCAATGCTTTGATTATGATGGTATTTTAAATAGCATAATAATTGGATTCTGAATTACGAATACAGATTGAAGGACTTTGAGGAATACAAATTCATCTGGTTGAAATATTTTAGATGTTTTCAAATTAGGTAAATTTTGAACAAGCTAAACATGCAAGAAGGACATTTTCTAACCAGGGTTTCATGGATAGTGTACAAATAAGGGCTGTCTATTAAGACAATTGAGAACAGCAAAACATACTTGTATTTCGTAACTGTTTAATCCATATCATAAACTGAAGCATGTCTTGATGGTAATCTAAAGTACATATGACAGGTTACACTAATAATTTCATTAAAACATTTCCTAATTTGACAGTTTTGGTTGAGGTTTATAACTTTACTTTCTGGTTGGACAAGGCCAGCATCATGGGTAGGGGTGATTCCATAACTGTTAATTATACTGTAAACAATGGCCAAAGCTTGTCTAATTTGTACAATAGTTACTATTTGATGAACAAAAATATATGACATCACATTAATATTGTTAAATGTTTAAAAGTTTAGACTGCCAGAAAAAATGTGTTCTTTGTGCATAAATTTCACCTGACTTGTAAAGATGTCATTTTGTTCTGTTTTGATGGATACCTCTATGCATCGATATAACACACCACTATGTAATGTAATTTGATTTTTTTTTCTCCAAACTTTCCTTAAAAAACAACCACTTGACCGGTGGAAAATGGAAAAAATTGAACAGCTATGTTCCAACCAAATTAAGTAATTATTAAAAAAAAACATTAAAACCTAGTATATCCACTTCAAGTCTCTAATACAACTAAACTATTGATTATCTGAATGTGTCTCACCTGAGTTGTCCTCCAGTTCCCTCTCGTCCGTGCACACCCCCTGACCGTGCATGAGCAAGTGCAGCGGTCTGTCCACTCCTCGAGGTGGGTAACAGCGGAGCCCTGTGCCACAGCGGGGAGAGTACACCCCGCAATGTGCCCCTTTGGGCAGGGCACAGGTGGGGCAGCACCCGCACCCAGGCTCCCTCACCGTCTCCTCACACCCATCTGGTAGTCGACAGGTGGCTAGCTTCTCCTCTGTGCAGATGGGACAACGTATAGCCTGGTCCGAAAAGCCCAGAGCAGCCAGGGACAGCGCAAGCCACAGCGCCCCTAAGCTCCAGCAGGACGGAGCTCCACGCGTCATGGCAGCCCCTCACCTGCGCTCAAACCTAAGATAAGGTGAAGTAGATCTTCTTTTCCTCCTTCTTCAATAATCACCCTTCCAAAAACGCCAAAAACGATTAAAACAGTTTGAAAGAGCACTGCTTTGTCTAGAATGTCTAATATTTTCTGAAGGTCTCAATTACAGAGACACAATGTCACAGCTGTGCTGCCACTTTTGCTCCTCTGATTCAGTTTCACAATTGAAATTGAACCCGGCGCTTGGTCAGACTTCGCTGGTGAGTACAGGTGACACCAACTTCTTTAATCTTGTCATGGGCAGTTGCAGAGCGGTTATCCTATCCGGCATGCACAGGCTAGTCTTGCTTTAGAAGTCAGCTTTGTGCAGAAATCAAAGTCCAGTTGTTAATGTTGCAATAGCTGTGGGTGAGTTATCTTGCTGGTCTGTGCAGAGCAAAGGACTGGCTCAATGTGAGTGACTCTGCTTGGACTTTATACTGGTCTAAGGACACACCCCTTTTGTATGAAGTGAGAGAGGAGAGGCAGTCTATTCCCTCTACCTCTCTTCTGTCTCACTGCTGTAAGAGAAAAAAACACTTGTTCACATGCATAACCATCTAACCGTGCATTTTATTATTTTCTCAAACCTCAGATGTCTTTTTAACGATTGCTCTAAGCTTTCAGATTAATTCTGGAAAAATAGCATGTCATTAGCAACAACAAAATTCCTCCTCCTTTAATCAAATCCAACTGGCTCACACATGTACTGTAATTGCCTCCGGGGGCAAAAGCCTCGTCAAGTGATCAACCCCTTTTAAAAACCACATCCCCCCACCACCTATTCTCATTACATTGTCTCCCAGATAGCTCCTCTCTCTTTCTCTCTCTGTCGCTTTTGCTCTTTTTTTGTCTCTCTCTATCTCTCTCTTTCTCTGTCCCTCCCTCTGTCACTGTATCTTTCTCTCTTTTTCTTTCCTGTTCGGTATCTGCCTCTCTCTATATCCCTTTCTCTCTCTCTCCCTCTTCCTTTCTGATTCTCTCTTCCCTTCTTTCAGAACTACCAGGAGCATGCAGCTATAAAAGGCAAATGGACAGTGAGCATACCCCCGTTCCTTAACTCCCTACCTCTTAAATAGCCTCTAAAAAGAATAGCTGTATAGTTTTTTTTTTTCTTTTGCAGATTTTAATATGTGTGCACACTTGAGATCATGAAAGACTGTGTAAATCCTTGCTCTACTTTGTTCTGCCTGTGCTAAGACCTCCGCCCCGGCCTTCGGAGTCCCAAATCATAAGCTTTTATTGGGCTCTCTCTCTCCTCTGTTCCTTTGCCTGCACTTTGCCATGGAAACCCAGCATGCATTGTAATGCTTTTGTGAGGGTGCTTTCTCTCTCTCTCTCAGGCTTTCTTCTTTCTTCTTGAAGCTGATGGCTGGTTGCCATAGGCGGATCATGGGCCGAAGCCAGGAGAGAGAAATTGAGAGAGAGAGAGGTGAGAGAGAGGAGGTGGGGGGTGGGCTGGTTGTTCGCACAGGTGGGTGCAACAATGCGAGGTAATGACACAGCACCCACAGTTAGGTCTTGCCTGGATCAGCAAATGAAGTCAGAAAACAAAACAAAAATCATGATTTACAAGATTAGATCTTTTTTTTTTTTCCAGTTGTTGTATTATGTACTAAAGCAGTGTTTCTCAGTGGTATGGGTTGCTCTAGTAGTTGTGGTCCTATTTTTGACCCAACCTTGACCAATGAAAAACCTTACTCATATTTGAGGTTGCTCGGAAAGTCTTAATATTTTATAACTTTTATGTCATCTTTGTGTGAACCCTGATTTAGAGTTACTATATCCCATTTAAGATTGGTTTAGTCCTAGTTTAGACCTAATTTAGTCATGTTATAAGCACAACAGATTTGGTTGTGCTTGATAATCCATTTTGTTTTCTTAAGGGGATATTTGGTGGTACACGTTTGAGAACCAGTGTATTAGAAGTTTATTTTCTATTTTAGATCAAGTTTGATGAATGAGGCAGGAGTACTAAAAACACTTTTCAAGATCTTAACTGTGAGGTAGGTTTTCAAAACAATTGTGTGTTTTGTCAAGTTGCAACATCCAACTTAAAGTTCCTTGTTGTTGACTTGTTGTGACGTGTCTGCAGTGGCTCCATTTGTGAACATAAATCACCAGAAACTCTTTAGCCCTGCCTGTTGCTTCAAACTTGGACTGTGCTTATAATGAACTGCTGTGGGAAAACTAATCATTCTTAAGTGTTTCATAAGCCTTTTTCACACTATACATAAGATTATTCAATTCAATTTATTTTTGTAAAGCCCAAAATCACAACAGCAGTCGCCTCTTAGGGCTGAACATGGAGTTGATTAACCAACAGAATTAGATAATCAACAATGAAACAGAAACAGACAAGTAAATTAATCAACAGAAAACAAGCAATGAATTAACTGTTCCACAACATCCCCTGTCCTTAGACCCTCCTTCTCGGCAAGGAAAAACTCCAAAAACCCAGAGGGAAAAGGAGAAACCTCGAGGAGAACCACAGTGAAGGAGAGATCCACTCCCATGAACGGACAGGCTTTAGATGTGTCCAGGACTTAGGCGCATCCAGTTCATGTCTCAGTGAGCTGTCCATTCAGGCAAGGCGATCTAGAGTCCAGCCATCATCGGATGATCAGGAGGGGATCTAGAGTCCAGCCATCACCGGACGGTCAATTATGGACAGAAATGTGTAGAAATAAGGCATTAGATGGCCAGTAATTCCTGCAACAAGCAAATAGCACAAAAACACTTTTTATGTTTAACCATAATGAGCCATAGATATGTTAACGATGCACTATGTACATTACATTTTCTGGTGGAAGGGTACTACCTGCCACACCACCATGGAGATTAGGCCTGTCACACATTTTGAAGCACAATAGATTGCTACAGAGAAATATTGTGATAAATAATAATATTGAAACTACTTTATGCCACTGACACAAAGCAGGATAATCCTAGTACAGTAAAACATTTTTTAAATATACTGTATCATTAAACGGCCTGAGCTGTAATACTAAAATATCAGAATTGCAAAATAACTGGTCATAGCCCAAATCTACCTTATTACATAAAAATGGCAAAAATCTTCCCACTATTGCAAAGAAATTGTATACATGATAAACCTTGAGTCCTGAAATATATTGTTCCAACTTGGAGAGGCTTTTGCTTTGCATGGAATGTTTTACAGTACGGCTTTAAACATACATATTTTGCAGTTATTCAATTTACAGATATTTTGATTGCTAAAAAATACCTTGTAAAACTTGCTCGGGGTCACCTCTCCACTGATCTGACCTGTAACTTGTAATAGTTTAATACCGTACTGTTTAACATTCTAGGCAAGCAAGAACAAGTAGATGGCAGACCCTCCACAATAAAAGTTACATAGTGCACCATTCATTATTTAATTCCCTAAAGATCTCATGTTAAGGTAAATTACAAAAAAGTGACAAATGTTAGTACAATTTTAAGCAAAAGTACATACAAGAAATATTTAGGTCCAAAATATATGATCTCTTATTTTTCTCTTATATCTGAAGGATAAGTGAACATATTTTTTGTGACAGCTTTACCAGAAAACATTGACTTATATCCAGACAGTTTTCGGTAAATGGCCCTAATGAGACTGTAGAGTGAGTGTACAGGATTTGTGGTAGTTAGTGGACAGCCCACTGTTTTGGGGGCTGGAGCGGGGCAGTTTATTGGTGAACTTTATGAGGTGTCTCCGTCTGTGTGAGTGTGTTTTTGGGGCAGAGGGGGGCGCTGCAGGGGACTCAGAGAGGGTCACTCCAGGGTTAACAAGGGGTAATGATGTAGAGTTTTACATTGGTTTGATAATGAGCTTGTTTTGCTGGTTCAGTGGTTATAGTAAAGCATGTTAGTTAAAGATGATACATTTGTATCTAAAATAACTACATCCAGATGTGTACACCGCTTGCTTGTCCCCATGAAGACATTATTGCTTTGATTATAATGTGTCGCAGTATGGCTTTAAAAATATCTATCTTCATCTTCATGGAAACAAGAAGGTGTCATTACCAGGTTAAGGTACAGGTCAGATCTATGGAGAGGAGAACTCGCTCACAGTTGGAATGCAGGTTTTTACAAGGTATTTTGAGTTATAAAATTACCTGTAATGAAAAGACACTTATATGTACGGTAAGTTGAATGGCATACTATTAAAAAAATATGACAACTAAGTGGAAGGTAAACAATGAAGAATACTTGTTAGATACAATCGCTCTAGTGAACTTTGTCTAAAATATAATTTGACTTGAGTAAATGTTGAAAATCTGTAAATGATACAAATATGTACAGTATTTAAACTGGTGGAAAGTAGTATGTGGAAATGGATGGTTTCCTTTTTCTGTAAATTGTTATTTATAGTAATAGCTTGGCAAGGTGAGACACACTTACCACTAATATATTAGTGGTGATGGTAATATGGGCTTCAGCTTTGTGGTATAAGTGACATTTTGAGGACTTTTCACCATTCAAAAGATACAATACTTAGTCTAATTAATTGCGATTGGAATGGCCCATTTTTCATCATACTGAAACCCATTGTTATTTAGTAAGAGTTGTGTAGCCAGCATAGTGGTAGTAGTACATGGCACTAATGTATGTAAAAACAATTCAAAACATTTACATAATAAAATATATTGAGCACTTCAGACAAGTTCATGTTTAGCCACAAGATGGAGGTGTAGCTCTTTCTGCAACTCTAACAGATCAGCATCATGTAAATCATTTATATGAAACTATGTATCTAATTATTAGTTTTATATTGAATACACAATTTCTAACTTTTACTTTGCAGTGTTTTCAGAAATGCATAAAAAACAATGAAACAAAAAAGCATATAGTGTACCATGCAGTTGTATTGTAAAGTGCTGACTGTTGTTGCTCCACCTTATTTTAAACCAGTTCCTGTTCCTTTAAGGGATTCCATAATTCAACTGAGTGATGTTGCTTTTATTCCATATTCAGATCACGTCCATTCGAGGAGCGAGGAATCTACATTGACTTATACAGACACCTGCTCTCCTCTGAAGGTAAAATTTTAAAAGTTGCAAATTACAAAGTTATATTATAGTTCATGATATGATACTATTCCATGTTAGTACAAATAGCATATAAAGTTACATTAATTATGTCTGTTTAAGATTTTGTGGGGGGGATTTTTGTTACTAATTCCATTGGTCCATGTAAAATAGCTTAAAGTCTGACAGAGCCTTAGTATTATTTGCTGTCTTTATATGTAGAATTATTTGTACATTTCTAACTTCAATAACTGTAAATTAAATATATTTGTATAATTTATGTCAATGCAATTTGGCTGATGCTATTTTTATCCATTGACAATAATTGCACAAATTCCTCATAGCATGTTTATATGTTTTCATTATTGTTTCGTTAAACTTTGCTTGTAACTATTAGCGTTGGAGATGTGAGTAGCTGTTAGCATACGAAGCTCTTTTCGCTCCTATCTTCAGAGGTGGCAGGAAATGCAAGAGCGGTGAATAGCATTTTTTCTCACTCTGCTAAATGTAGAGACAAGGTCGAGAAGTTAACCATGGGCTTCTACTTTAAAAAACACATTTCTATATCTGGTCTTAACAGGAACAGTGTAGTCTGCAATGGGTTGTGTGTATTAGTAGGCATGCTTTTTGTAGACAGATCTTTACAGAAATAGGGTAAAGGACATACTGTGTTCTGTGTCAAAAAGCACAACCACAATCCTACCTTTTCTTATTGTAAACCAGTCATTTAGTTTTGTTCATAGTTAGTTACATAATACATTAATAGAAATACTTATGCTGCTAAAGACTTCAGATAATATTGGAATTTATCTTCTTTTAGACAATCTCTATAATGAATACAGACAAGCATGAAGTTAACCCCCAAGAGGAAGATGGGATGGGTAAGTCAATGTCTATATCTGGTATACTATAATTCATTATAGGTTTCATTCACCAACATTGCAGAAACGAGAGCACAGAATGGTATTATGTTTTGCATCCACTTTTTTAAAGGACTGTAATCTTTGCTACTTTATAGAAACCTGCAATGAGGGTGCAGACATGAAGCTACAGAATGAAGAAGAGAAACAGGATCCTATCAGTAAGAACATATATATTTACACATAGATACATTCATACATATACGCAAGTTCCAGTTCATACTAGATATAAATCAAATAACTTCAGGTTATTATCAAAGTTTTGACATAAACAACTATTTTACATAGGTTTCTTTCTTTAACCACATCCTTTATAGCTCACATATTTTGAAATATTAAAGTTCCTGTTACCCCAAAGCAACCTACTTTTGAGTCTTCTTCACCATCTGGCAACCACCAACTTAAAGCACAACAGTTTTTGAGAATCTTTTTCTGATTTGCTGTTAATACACTGTCCACCTTACATTATAATAGAACACGATGCGTGTTCTCAGGGGGTAAAGTACTCATCAATTACGATTTCATTTTGGAATATACAGTTAACTAAACACATTTAGTAATAGCTCTGAAAGTTTTGAGACTGCATATTCTTTGTACGTGTACCATTTGTATTGAATCACATTAAATAACCTTGGTGTATAACTTGAAATAATGCAGTGCAGCCAAAGGCGGTTTGTGGTTTGGATCTGAATTGACTCCTAGTGGTTCTTAAAAAATTCACACATATTTTCCACCTGTCTATTTATAACAGGAGTATACAAGGTCTAATTTAGGACTACACAATTGACTACAAAATGTATTTCTAAATGAATGACCAATGAGAACATAGACATAAATACTAGAACTAGTGCTGGTTATACCTGTACCACAATTCAGACAGTTTTGAGAAACGCACAATCAACAAAAGATTATGCTAAGAAACTACAATTAATTATCCATGTTTGCCACTTTAGAGTCAACCTTTAAAAATAATACATATTATCTACATCTCTTGAGTTTATTTCTACCTGCCATCCCCCCACTGGCTGCACTTCTTAAGCTTCTGTCTGAGCAGTCTGTGGTTGAACTCTAACATGCTGGACTCTATATCTGTCCTCTCTCTCGCTCCTGTGCGTGCAAACTTTCCATAACACCTCACTGCGTTTTCCTCCACACACTCTGCTCTTCAGCCACACCGCTCAGACCACAGTGTATCTGGATGGAGGCAGATGCACAGGCCTTGGTTGACACTTACCAAAAGGGCTGCAGCTGCTGCAATGACATGGTTTTGTTTATACATTAGTGTTTTTTTATTAGTTGTGTTCAGACTCTCTCCTATATGGGACAGGAGTCATTTTTTTTTACATTTAAATGAATGCAGGAGAAGCCCCTTTGTTCACATTTTCTTAAAAAACAAAGAAAAGTAAAAAGGGCTTCTTGTATTGAAACAACTATCACAAGGGATAGACTTTATAATCTAAGGGAAGTTACTTTAACTCAGTGGCTTACAAGTAACTATACTATTGGACAAAGTATTGATTAGGGGCAATAATATGTGACATTTTTACTCCAAAATTGTTATTTAATTATTCCAACAAGGATTACTGAAACTCAACCAACTGTCAGACTTTGTCCATTAACCAATCATATTTATCTAACCACTTAATCACAATCAGCAACACAATGTAAAAGCAACAGTCCATAAGATATCTAATGGTGGACACACAAGGCCACAGGTCAGATCTGTAGCAAACCCACTCACAGTAAGAATGCATAATAAAAGCTTTTATGAATAATCAATATTTTATGCGTGAAGTTTTACACAATGGCGCTTTAAATGATCTAATAATTTACTGCATGTCATATCAATCCAAAAACAACACTGAAGCAGTTTTGACTAAACTTTGGTGTGTGCATGGGGCGCCTCTTGTCCTGGTTCTACTTTCTGTGTCTTCAAAGGAAATGCCTTGCCATTATCTGCAGCCCACATCTCAGAATCTCTATGTGACATTATAGACTGGCCCAAATATATCTCAGTTTGGCCTGGAAATATGCTAGCACTGATATCAGACTATCAAACTAAATATACATGCAAAAGCACAAGTTGCCTCGGCTTTCATTTAGAGACGAATATAAACATAAAACATGATAAAGACAGACTAGGCACAGGTTGTAGATGTTGTTAAAAGGAACTTATATTTTTACTGCACCTCAAATTTTCAACTATTCTCACTAAAGTAGTTAGTTAGTTTATACTTAGGTGGGAAAGGTGTTTCCTTGGTCATGACACATCACCCACTTTCCAGTACTGATGTGTTTGTGCTGTCTTTGACTGCATCAGGCAAGTGTATTACTATTTGCTAAGGGATCCTTGTAATATTTTCACATTTTCCTTGTGTGTCAGTGAGACATTGTACATAATACCTAAATTTACCCAAATTAGTTAAAAAGCTTATTTTCATCAGTAGTCCAATTTGTTACAAAAACTTAATTACTTAACAGGATTAAAAAGAGACTTTACAAAGCGCTTGAATACACATTGCATCCAATGTCTGGACCTAGCCCAACTCATAGGGACCTGCCAATGGGCTTAAATGAAATGAAATTTTGAATAATTAATAAAACATATTTCTGTCTATGGGCAGTATCCACAAACATTAATATCTCAATATTTTTATAACAATATTCAGCATTACGAATGTGCTAAAATGAACCTGTAAATGTTTAAATATCACACGAAACATGAATGGGCCATTAACCACAGCAAAAAAGACTTTTTATTACATTTTATCTTGAATCACTTGATATTTTATTTCAACAATTGCAATATTTTTCTCCCACCTGTATTCCTATCATACCTTTGTTGTTCTTATTTAGGCAACATAAAGCAAGAGTTAGACAAAATGGAAGATACAGAACCTTCCATAAAGACGGAGAAAGACGATGAGGTTGTCCCAAAGGAGGAGCGGGACAGGGGCAGCGAGGATGGGATGGAGGAGGGCTTTGATCAGGAGAAAACTGAAGAGGAGGAGGATGAAGATGCCCTGAGCGAACCGCAGGACTTGTCTCTGGTGGACTACTTAAAACGTTACGACAACATCGGTCTTACTGACACCCACACTCGTCCTGACTCCGAGGGAGGGTACGTGTCCGGAGAGCTGCCCCCACAACGCTCCTCATCTCAGGGCAAACTGAACTGTGACATCTGTGGCCTGTCCTGCGTCAGCATCAATGTGCTGCTGGTGCACAAGAGAAGCCACACGGGTAACGCACAGGAACACAAAACTCTAAACACTTCAAACACCAAAGAGAGAGAGAGTTGTGCAATCAAACTCGCACAATACACTGATGCATGCTGGTCCAAGTGTAGACAGCAACTCTGATAAGCACATTAAAGGTGCAACTTTTCTAGAGGATGTTCCCCCACCTTCTAACCTAACTCCTACTGAATAATTCACTATTTGTTCATTATGAATTAAGTAATTGTTCACACTTTATTAAGACTAATTACATTGTAGTTATTTTAAAGTGTTACTAAATTTACCTAGTTCAACCGGTGACACCACCAGACCAAGTTGCAGGCCAGATCTGTGGAGAAGTGACCATACTCTTAATAAAAATTATCACAGAACATAACATTTACATAAACAGAAAGATTGTCAGCCTATCTATAAGGTGAATAAATTACCTGGCCCACCAAGACCTTGACAAAACTTTACAAAGACGTGAGGATCTGGAGCCATAACCCGTCTCCCTGATTTTAGTTGGGCGTGATTGACAGGCGGATTAACTGGTCCAAGAAACACATGGTGCATTTGTGTCAAAACAAACATGGCAGCTTACAAGGAAAAAAAGGATGGTTGTCAATGTGTTGTAAGTGTATCTTTGTTTATGAAAATATGCAGTGAGTGTATGTAGAGTTTATGGAATTCACATTTTATCATTCTGTATATGGTAATATGGGAATTATAAATGACTGTGGGAAAAAGTGTGATCGTAAATGGAGCTCGATAAGTGGGTAGTTTTTTCTGTTTAGGTAAATTCTTGTAGTATTTCTCAACTACAGCTATAATTACACATTCATTAGGCCTACTCTTTCCAGAACTTCACTCAAAAACAGAACTGGAGATGCCTTGATGGTTATCAGAAACTTAGAAACTATGTTGTCATTGTACAAACCACACAAGTAACAGGCTGCTTGGTTACTTCCCATGTTAAAACTTAAGTCATAAGTTCCATCTGAAGGCGGACCTTTCTGCTTTTTAACCATATGCACATAGAGAAAAAAGGACAAACATTACAAATGGCTTTCTGATGTTGATCAGTCCACAAATTGGTGCCTTTCAGCTGATTTTTATCAACATTCATTGGAGAAGCACTGCTCTGTCTGAAGCTCTGTTACTCAAATTAGACTTTAAAGAGCTGAAAGAGCTGATCTGATTTAAAGTCCCTCTCAAATAACAATCTCAAGCTAGTTAGTTTACTGGAGCAAAAAATCTACTTAAGTAAAAGTATTTAAGTACCTAAAACCCCTTAAAAACGTACTTAAAGAGTAAAAAGTAAAAGTATTTCACGCAGACTTTGAGATCTATTGAAGTTTCAAATGTAGTGATTTTAACAAAGATTTCTGCTGAAGTTTGTTCTACAGGAACAATTGAATTGAGTTTTTTTCTAGCTGTTATTATTTGTATATTTTTGTTTGCTCAAATTATTAACTTGAAAGAAAAAACATCCAACCTTTTCAGCAGATCTCAAACAATCATAAAAAATACATTTACTTTTCAGTCCTGTTAAAAAATGTAGTAGAGTAAAAAGTACAGATAACTTCTCTCAAATATAGTGAATTAAAAGTAAAAAAAATATCTTTAACTTTACTGAGGTACACATTTTAGGTATCTGTACTTTACTTAAGTATAGTAATTTACTACTTTTCTTGAGTTTCCAGACAATCTATACTAAAAACTTTTCAGGTTCTGTTTGCAAATGTGTGCACTATGTCACTGTGGTAACAGCTGAACATAGACATACATACTATTCCCCCCTAGCATGATGTTACTGCAAAGTATCAATAGTGCACCTTTAAATGTACTGATTTTTTTTTTAGACACATAAGACAAAAGCTGTTGATAGTGACTGTGGTTGTGTATTAGGAGAGCGTCCCTTCCACTGCCCTCAGTGCGGAGCCTCGTTCACACAGAAGGGGAACCTGCTGCGCCACATAAAGCTGCACTCAGGAGAGAAGCCCTTTAAATGTCCCATGTGCAGCTATGCCTGCCGCCGCCGGGACGCTCTGAGCGGGCACCTGCGCACTCACTCCGGTACTACAACAAATCCCTCATATTTGTGGACATGCACCTGTCAAATATACTACTACTGTCTTGTTTTATATTTCTTTGAAAGAGTATGAGATAATCTTGAATATGAAAACAAAAAGTGGCAGTTTATTCCTATTTTAAGTCTAGACCATGGTTTAATCTGAATAATGTTACACTAGTGCCTATTTTATGCCCACGTAATCCCAGCTCTATTGAATTAACTGTTTAGGCATGGTTTACAAAGTGTTAAGTCTTAGACCTGGTTCAACCCAATATTTAGTGCTAGTTTAGTCCATGTTTGAGTTATGGATAATAACTAGTTTAGTCCTAAATTAATGTTGGTCCTATGTTGCTTTACACTATGGTTTAGGTTTAGCCCTACGTAAATCCCCATTTGCCCATTGTTCTATTCACAGTTGTGCCTCATAGTAATGTCATTTAAAGAAAGTTCTTTGAATTTTCTTGTGGGAAAGTTTGAGATTACAGAATTGCTTTGTGTTGGTTTTGTTTTTTTGTTCTTGTAACTCCCTTTTAAACATGTGTAATATCCTTTTAACTTTCCAGTAACATCATCATAAGTGTTAACTCATTCACCTCTGGGAAATTTACTCATCAAGTTTCAGTCCTTGTGTAGTTTTATGTGAAGTCCTGTGCTATAAAGATGATGGGGTAATGTTGCTGTACATGTATGAATAATTTTGTTTAATGAATTTCACAGTGGAGAAACCGTTCAAGTGTAACCACTGCAGTCGGAGTTACAAGCAGAGGAGCTCCTTGGAAGAGCACAGGGACCGATGTCACCTTTACATCCAAAACAAAGGCAACAACGACAGAGGTAAGATACTGCTGATTCGCTACATTTATCAACATTATAATATACCTAATTTATCCAAGATATCCTAATTTCTAGCTACCAATTATTAATTACCATTGTGTTATTTTATTGTTTAGTGATTCCAGGTAGTATGTTTCAAAAGAGAAAAATTAAAACACTAAATTGGTTAAGAGACAGCCATGTAGTAACTTTATAGTAACTACACTTAAATTAGCTTCAATAAGAGTTTGAACAAAGACTTATTAATGAATCAATTAATTAAATGATTAATTAATTATGTGATTGAAAATTACTCTTGCGGGCATTAAGTCATGGTACCTCATCAAAAACATACCTGGAGTTGTGTTTTGTTTCATTCACACATGTTTGAGTAACCCCTGAGTTATTAGTCTGTCTACATCCCCAAACTTAAAATGCTCTGTTCCACCTTGTGATGTCATGAAGCTGTAGTTTTCAAGTTAACAGCTACCTTTTACCTTTTGTTCAGTCGAGATTGGCTATTCGAGGGCTGAAATTATCCAAGTGATTCCAGTGAAGGTCCATAGAGTTTAAAAACACAGTGGAGCACTTCCTGTATTAGCACATGACATCACAAGGTGGAGCAGAGTGTTATCTGTGTGAGAGAAGAACTCCTCGCCTAAATATGCAGGGTTTGTGTGTTAAACAAAACACAACTCCGGGTATGTTTTTGATGAGGAAACAACATTATAACATAGAGCAGAAAATAGTGTAACATGGACCCTTTAAGTAGTGTCTAAGTCTGAATGTTTCTTAATAAACTCTTTGTTCACGCTTCAATGCCAATCAAGGTGCAGTTATTATGCCTGAATTCATCTTACAAATATAAATGTTATTTTATTTGTGTAGCTCATCCCAAGCTATCAGCAGTCACTGCAATAAATTTTATTGACTGAAATTTTATGTAAATATATAAAATTCACAGTGGACAGTGAAACCAGCAAGCTGGGAGATGAAAAATGCTGTATGTCTTTTACTCTATCTACACAACGGCATTTTGCCCATTTGCCCATTTGCCCATCCTTTATAAATGGCTAGTTGCCCATTTGTTTGGTGAATCCTGCATGAGACTGCCAAATTCTTATTAGTGTCATTGATCAGAGTAAAGCTGTTGGACGGGTACACACACAGCAGTATGCAAACCCATCTAGTTTTATGGCCTCATTATCTGAACGAGCTCATAGCCGTTACCCCGTCATTAGCGCTAAATGGGTTGTAGCTTCTGTGGTGATGAGGAACAACACAATGAAGACCGCTGCTGGTGGTGAGGCCGCAAAGGAGAAGCTATATCTGCATATAGGGCAAACACACACAGCCTATATCTCTCTAACCACCCCTAAAAGGCTCTTACCAATCGTCAAGCCTGTTGTTACGAAATATAGACAAAGTTCTATTCCTGTGGTTGCTTGGTGTCATAGGTTATACTTCGCTGTGTCGATGTGGTGAGGAAGTACATCCTCAGCCTGTGGCGCCTCTCCTGGTTTAGTGAAGTCAGAAGAAGCAGGAAGTGAGGTCAAGTTAGCGCTGCATCTGAAATTAATATCTGCTTCCTCTCTGATTTTGCTCAAAGACAAGTCCACACTAACACCCTCCAGTGTGCTTTTCAATAATTAAAGCTGCTATCTTGTAGTTGCTACCTTTAATATAAGATTTGTGATTTTGTTTTACACAGAAGACAGTCCTGCATCAAGGAATCAGATGGGCTCTGAGCGTGCGTTGTTGCTGGACAGGCTTGCCAGCAATGTGGCTAAAAGGAAAAGTTCAATGCCACAAAAGTTTACTGGTAAGAATCCTGTATTTAACAGAGAAAAATATATACATGCTCTTGGCTTTTCTTCAGTCTTATTGCTGTGTGCTGTATGAACTTTATTGTAGAATACTGTGCTTCAGCCTGCAATATTATAAGTGAACATGTGTGCCTGAGCTGAGCATTTGTATGTCTGTTCTATGGCCCACCACTTCTTCTCAAACAGGATTTTACACCTGCCTTATCTGTCACCATGTGGTCAGCACGGGTCTAAATGTGTGTCATAGGTGGGTATTGGTAAATATGTTTTTGTGTAATGTAGTAACTATCCCAGCATGCTGTCTCTTTTTTTTTTTTTTTTTTTTAGTTTGGTGCATGTTACATTATATGGCACACTTTGGCACATTGGGTGGTTCTCTCCTTTCTGATGAGGTCTTGACACAATTTTGGTTGTAGTTTCACAATGAAGTCAAGCTGCTGATGAACACAAAGGTTCTAGCGCGTCTACATTTCCACCAGGTTCACAAATTATATGCACTCTTTCAATGTGACAACCACAAGGGAAAGAGAAGTCATGTCTGCGACCACAAGCCCTGAGAGCAGGCACAAAAACGTGAGCAGGTGTCTATGCAGCTGCTGCCTCTGTCCTGCTCAGCTCTGCAGGGCTCCATGCTCATGGCTAACCTATGCTTTACCTCAGTTGTGGCATTTCCAAGCATGCACCTCTGTAGCTCCTATTTGCATGTGTCCTTTGTGTGTTCCAGAGTAAGTGATACTTCCCTCAGATTCAGAAATGACTGTTGTCTGATTTTATGGTGGATGTAGGTGACAGTGGAGTTTGTCTGGACCTGAGCTTTAATAAGGAGGTGGCCCATTCAAACATCAAAGACCCTCCACCAGGCTCACCTGAAGCTACTCCCCAGCTTCCAGCTCCTGAGGGGGACCCAACCTTATCCCACCAGCCCTATCCTTTGGTTTTAACCCGAAATGACCCCAGCCCCCTAGGTATAACCAACGGCCACAAGATGGGCCCTCCTCTGCTCCCTCCTGCCTCTCAGCCCTCTGTTGGCATGGACTCATTCAGTAGTGACATGCCTAATGGCCTGTTCCTGGGACAAGTTATGAGGAGCATGATGCATTACCAACAGGCCCAGCCGGTGCCTTTGTCCCCCCTCGAGGCCTTACGAGCGATGGAGGCAGATGGAGGAGCAGTGTACCCTTGCGGCCATTGTAAGCTCCTCTTCCTGGACTACGTCATGTATACCATCCACATGGGCTGCCACGGCTTTCGAGACCCCTTTGAGTGCAACGTGTGTGGGCACCGCAGCCGAGACCGTTATGAGTTCACATCCCACATAGCCCGCGGAGAACATGGCCTGAAGTACAATAATCTAAAGTACACATGAGTGTCTGCATAAAGCAGAGACAGCCTTACTCATCTAAGTAGCCTCAAGATTCAACAAAATGAGGTAGCAGTTTTTACACTGTTGGGTGTGTTTCTGACTGGATGGCTCTTGGTCTTTATAGAAAAAGAGAAGAACACAGGTAGAGTTTTGGGAGAAGGTTTCATTTTGTGAAATGTGAATAGACTGTTGAACATGGTCGACTGGATACATACTATTTTAATATGTATATTTTATTGTAACGTTGTTTTTGCCTAATAAAACATTGTTATTTTGTTTCTCATCATTTTGCTTGTGTGAAAAAACTGAAAGTTGCAGATTGCAGATCCTATTGTCTGTTAGGTCACACATCTGTGGTTTTCATAGGAGTGCACCTCACAACTTCAATCACAGATCTGCAGCTCGAGCAGTTCTCACTCCTCACTGTCAGTATGTTATATATTTTCCAGTTTTAAACATATGTACACAATTTTATCACTAGAGAAATCTATTTTTTTTTTGTTGTAATTAAATCATATACATTTTTTAATGGTAAATAAATCTAGGAATGTGTATGCAATAACTGTATTTTGCAAGAAGTTAATCCATTCCTTCTGAAATAACCTTACACCACACTGCAGAAGTATTATAATTTACATATAAACCATGACCAATAGTGAAAGTAGTTTGTACTATAAAGTGATATTATTTTGTAGTAAGTTGCCTCATAACTTATAGTAACTCATACACTCCCACTTACCAACATATCTGTCTACTGGCAAGATATAGATGAGTGTTTAAAAAAAGATGTAAATCATCTTTAGAAAACTAACTTAATTGACACACTCATTTCAGGCCTCCCACACTATTCATCCTATTACTAATTTGTCTGTCTGTGTGGATTGCTCTTTGCTTTGGCCTAACTTCATGTGAATGTGGGGGCTTGGTCACGGTTTGCTGCTGTCAGATCATTGCAGCGTGTTACTGGCTCTTCATCCAGCTGGTAAAGTGTGCACTATCTCTAACCTTCACCAGAGCCAGTTCCCTTTTCTGTCTCTGAGGCCCAACAGAAGTGACACTTGTGAGACAAACTGTTATCACAACTTCATGTCCATATGTCAGATGAAAAGGCTCAGTCATCCATTTCAAAAGTGCAACCGCTTCTCTTTTCCAATTATAAGGCTGCTCAGAATGTTATGTAGCGAGGGTTACACTGCTGTGATAGGTTGAACTATAAGTATGTGGACAAGAGGTATTAGTCATAAGATAAAAATGAATCCAATATATTTTTGATAGTGTGCAGAGGTGGGTTTACAAATTGCATTGAATGAATACAGAGACATTTACTAAAAAAAAACAACAGTACCTTAAATAAATGTGACATTTATGGAAAATTTCACCTTGTACAGTCACCTCATTTGAATTGTAAATATAGCTTTTGTTAATATGCATTTAGGTCATGATAAAACTTAAAACTATATATTTCAAAGACAATTAAATCAATAATGTTAATATATTGATTTGGTGTATATGTTACAGGCAAAGTTATCATTGTATAGAATGGCTAGGCATTCATACAATGATCTAAAGCTACTCAAGAAATTTAAATCAGCACCCCTTTTTGTCAAATCCAAATGTTAACATGTAGAAAATAAAATCTGATGAGATCTTTCTCACAAGCTACCCTTTATTAATTTTGCGGCATGAGATCTTGTTCTTCTTTGTTGGTCCTATTATGTCCACAAGGTCTATTTTTATGTGTATATATTTTTTTTAATATAATTTATCTTTGGTTATCCCATTAATACTGTTAATCAAATACTTGAAAATGGTGCTAAGAACTGAGGAATGAAACAGCAGTGAGTGCCATGAAGTAGAATAGTCATATACACAACATGTATATATAAGACATGTAAGTAACAGAGTTTAAGAGCAAGCATATTTATCAGTGAAATAAGGACTGCAAACCGTTTGCTTTAACTTTGTCAGAGTTTCTATGATTTGCCTAAAAGCCTTCAGGCATTCTGTAGAGGCAGAGTTCATTTCCTACATTTTATAGAAAGCAGCATTCTGCAGAAAACTTCGCCTGTAACAAATACATAGGAATATTTCAATCATTTTACTTGATTGTGGAAATTATCTGTTACCGATAAAAAACCTTAAGAAGTCAAATGTAGAAATGTATATTATCCATAACAATAAAGCCTGTTGTTGATTTCCTATTCTTTTTACTCATATCTACCTGTACTATAGATGATATGACCTACTGACATGTAGTGCATGCAGCTCTATATGTTCTTATGTGTAAATGAAGTCCCATTTCCACTACATAAAACCACCATACCGGAAGTTTACTCATCTACTTCAGAATACAGTCATAAAGCTACCACTGTGATCAGCAATGAGTTTATATATGATCTAGTGACATCTGCTGACAGGATCACTAGACCACATATAAACCAAACAGGTTATCTGACACATTTACAACAAACAATGCTAAACTAATAACCTATATCATAGTGGTTCATAGGTTAAGTCTGAATTTTTGGTGAAAGGAAATTGTATAACAGAAAAACATTTAAAGGTCTTGTTCTAAAAGTACAGGATGTTTTTCACTTCCAGACATTGGCTGGTGAAATACTGTGTAATATTCTCCAGCTGTTCTCTGTTCATCCTGAAGGTGGCGCTTTAGTAACAAAATTGTCCAGCGATTGACGTACACCAGCCAGCGGTTTTACGACCAATCCACATGTTTTATGACTTAATTAGGCACTAGTAATGACACACGAGTTGTTTACTTTCACTTTCAGATAAATGACAGTCTAAAAATATGTTTTTGCTCAATCCTTCGCTGATGGGGGCGATTTTGACCACAAAGAACTTGCTATATCTTTAATGTGACTTTTATTCCGACCCAATGAAGCACATATGAGCATGCGCACTGCATCGGCTCTATGGGGACGGGGAGGACATCACGGAAAAAACGTAGCAGCAGCACCACAAACCTCACGCCGAGATTTGGTCTTTGAGCGGCGGCTTGAAAACTGCGCACGTAGCGCGGGCACCGATATGTCCGCAGGGTCGTCAGAGCGCGGGACGACCCCTTGACTGGCCTCGTCCAGCTCCGAGCCGTTCCGGGAGGAAAAGCCAGTTCTTCTTATGGGAACAGCATGCGGGAAATGGTTGGAGGTTGCTGCGTGTGTTCAGACGAGCGAGGCTGGGCTGAGAATCCGCTGGTGTACTGTGATGGACACGGCTGCAGCGTCGCCGTTCACCAAGGTAACGTAGCCGCCGCCGGTGAGTCTTTACCGGGCAGCTGTGGCTGAGCCAGCGGGGGGCTGGCCGCTACAGCTTCAGGTGAAGGTCTGTGTACGTGCGTGCTTGTGTGTGCCGTGTGTGGGAGGGGTGGGGAGGCGTGCAGTTTGTTGTTTCCTCTTTGCGCACATGATGAAGGCTCAGGGCCGGTGACACCGTCTGCGCGGCGCCGCGGTGCCACTTCAGGTTATGTGTCTGCTCCGTTAGTTTAGAAACACCGCCTTTACCCGGGCGTGATTGTACGACAGAGGGCCTCTCTGGACACTGTTTCCATGTGTTCACTTGCTTTGTTGATTTTATTCGTCTAAAATAAGAACATGCTATTTAAAAACACAGCACTCCTGGGGAAAGACTTGACTTTTAGACACTTGTTGGTTTATGGACCTGCTTGATGGGCTACATGGATCTATGCCTAGCTTTACTCCTTAGACAATGTAAATGTGATACTATACAAAAGTTGACAGATAAGACAGTCATTAAAAATGTTGCTATTATTATAATGTTGATTTAAGCCTATAAACACACTGAAACCAGCCATGAATAAAACACATAATCTGTTAGATACTCAAATGGCAGGCGGGTCAGATCATTCACATCTACCATCATACATCATACAAAAAAAATGCCAATATAAAACAAAAGTTGATATTGTTGTCTTTAATGTTATTACTAATACCAGTATATCTGTAAAAGGTAGTAATGTAGCCAGATAGGTAGGCATATAATAATGTGATAATTGTGTTTTTGTCCCAGCGTGCTACGGCATCGTTCAGGTGCCCACTGGTCCCTGGTTCTGTCGGAAGTGTGAGTCACAGGAGCGGGCGGCACGAGTGGTGAGTATTCTGCCAAACTCCACATGTCTCCACCCGGTTCTGCTGCTCTTTGTGTTTAAATCATTCACACCTGCTGATTCTTGTCCTGTCCTGCCTCAGAGGTGTGAGCTCTGCCCCCACAAGGATGGTGCCCTCAAGAGGACAGACAGTGGGGGTAAGTGCCAGGTTATTTTTGGTCATTCATTGGAGCATCTAGAACCCAAAGTATGTTTCTGGTTCATTCCCTGCTACTGCCAATGCGTACTGCCATCTTTTCCTTGAGCAAGACACTTCACCTAATGTCAGTGCATAAGAGTGTGAGTGTATTGATGCCAGTTCACTTGTGGTCATTCATTTGAGTATCTGTTTGTGCTGCAGTACTTAGAGCCCAAAGTATGTTGCTGGTTCAGTTCTTGCCACTGACAATGCTTACTGCCACCTACCCTTTGGCAAGACATTTCAGCTAATGTCAGTGCATAAGAGAGTATAAGAGTCCTTTAAGTGTACCTGTATATTTACTTTCTTTCTTTCTTGTCCACCATACTGAAGTAGGTTGCCAGCTCAATCCTCACTCCTGATAATCCATGCAGCTGTCCTTATGTCCATGCATGTCAGCGGGACATCTTTCTTGAGTTGAGAGAGTTATTACGATTCTTCTGTATACATCACTGTCAGAAAGCGTAGGTTGAGGCACACATGCAGAGCAACAACATCTCACAAGTAGGCCTATCACGCTACCGCATTTTGAAGCACGACATATCGATACAGAGACATACTGCGATAAACAAGAATATTGAAATTACTTTATAGCACTGACATAGTAACAGTAAAGCAAAATAATCCCAGTAAACCATGTTTAAATAGACAGTATCATTCAAAAGCCTTAAGCTGTAACAAATAAATAGCAGAATGAAGTAATAATTAGCCATAGAAGTTATATATTTATTCCTCCACAGTCAAATCTTATTGTATTAACAAAAATACCCAAAATCTCCATACTTTTACAAAGAAAATGTACACACGATAAATACTGAACCCAAAATATATTGTTCCAGCTTTCATATACTGGACGATAAGTCAATATAGTGATTATCATGACAGGCTTACTCATAAGTTTGGGATTTGGCTCTGCCAATGTCACTCCCCAGTCTTCACCCTGTTTCAGCCTGTACACTTTGATTACTGAAAAAAATCCCGGAACCTCGTTATTGAAGCCGATGGGCCAGAAGTATTTTTAAATATAAACATGAGCATTTTATCATAATTTCTCCTAAATGCTAAAACCATTATGTTTCATTCTAGGCTGGGCTCACGTGGTGTGTGCTCTTTACATCCCTGAGGTGCAGTTTGCCAATGTCCTCACAATGGAGCCCATCATCCTGCAGTATGTCCCACATGAAAGATACATCAAGGTAATTACACACTGATTAATAGTTTAAACATTTTTTTATCATTATGGACGTTGGAGGAGGTTTTTGATCTAGGGCTTTGCTAGTAATCAAAATATGATCAAAATCCAGTCATTTCTAATTGTCAGTGATCAGCTTGGGACTGGGATTTGACTCTTTTGGTGCTAAAAGCTAATAGTTAAAAGTTTGTGTTGTTTATTACTTATTAATATGACAATATAACACAGAATCAAAAATTGATCAACAAGAGGCAGCAAAATTGTGAGTAATATGTTGGTCATATCACCAGCCCTAGTTTGATCCCTGACCCATTCTTTTCACTATAAACTGAGTGGATTCATCATGTCCTCCCTCTGTTAATGTGGGTCTCAAAATACTCTGAATTCCTCTGACCATCCAAAGTCTTGCATGATGTTGGATAATTGATAGTCTAAAAGGCACGCGGGCAATATATTTAGAGGAAAGGTTTTAATGTCAAAATTGTGGTTTTATCATGATTTACTTGGGGGACTGGGAAAAAACTCAGTAAATTCAAATGCTTACGGCATTCAAACATTTACATATGATTATTGACTTTGTTAAATATACATGAGGCAGAATGTTTTTCTATTTAGTAGACATAAATTACATCATATTCTTTGGTAATAACCAAGATTAGAGGTATTACTCCACCTACCTAAGTAAAAAAAAAAAAAAGATTAATAAAATAGATCAAATTTAAACATAAATTAGACATAATAATATATGATAATAATATATAATGTTAGATATATTGTCTATAATAGCTCTCAGAATGCTTCAGGACAAGTTGATTAAAAGATTTGTTGCAGATAAGAGTATAGTATAAGTTATTTTTCTGCAATTTTGTGGGCAACTTTACAGTCTTTTCACTTTTCTGATGCTTAAACTTCATCTTATAAAGACACATTATAACACATTTCTGTTGGGTTGGTAAATTCCAGTACACTTACTACTATCTAGATGTCATTCCTTAACAAAACAAAAGACCACGTGGTTTACCCTCATCTTCACAATGGCATTTCAATAACCCATGATGCAATCCAGCTCCAGTGTGTTTTTGGAAATACCTCAACAGCAATGCGTTTCATCTCTCCTCCTACACATCCCGTACGAACCGTCACAGAGCACTGTGGTGAGTGAGGCATCGCCCGCTCTCTGGGGGGAGAGAGAGAAGGGAAGAATTGAGAAGTTGAAGTTAAGAAGTTGAACTGAGTCTTACAGAAATTCCCACGTTAATTAGTTTGCAGTAGTGGTAAGAATGTAAGTGTATTTCCCATTAGTTTCTTGATTTACCCTAAATTGTGTATTGCATAGTTTTCTGTTGTTACTGGATGTTAAGTACTTTGGAGCTTGTTCAGCTATAAAGTAAAAAAATAAAGGTTATCATTATCATTATTATTATTATAAAATCACCACACCATTAGTGTCACATATCTGACCCAAATTCTCTCCATGAGAAAGCCATATGGAGGCCATTTAGACAAAGCAGTTACTTCTCCATGTAGAGAAGCAGATTTTGTATCCCACTCCAGAAAAGTTATGCAGTGTACCTGTCTCACTACAGTCTCTGTAGAAAACACTGAAATTATGTGAGTTTAAAAGAAGAGATTGAGGGGATAGATCTGGATTAGAGCAGATTCCCTTGTTATATTGAACTGGTTATGTCCAGATTTTATCCTTGTCTAGTGCTGGTTAAGATTTGGGTTAATTGTGTTTCAGAGCTGGTTTGGTCCTGGTTTATAACTAGATTATTTATTTTGGATTGACAGATTATTTATAGAATGAGTTCAAAGATGAGCTAAATGGAGAGAGGTTTTGGGGCCAAGTACGATGTTTGGCACAGGGTGTTGCTGCTTTTCAATTGCTGTAATTCAAAAATGATGGGACCTCACACAGAGCTGTAGTACAAGGGCCAAGATATCTATCAACTTAAATACATGTCCTGTAGAAACCAACACTTTCAATGGAGCCTGCACTGTGGGTCTGTCCAAGCCATAAATAGTATGGGATTTATAATGGAGATGTGAATACTTGAAAATTATGAAAGTTATTATGTTAAAGGTGCCCCGTGTAACTTTTCTGCAAAGGTGTACCCCACCCACTTGTCTCCATGGAGATATTAATGCTAGGATGATCCTAGAATGATCCACAGATGACATTAATCTTACCCACCTCCATGAATTCAAGGAGGTGATATCACTATGTCAAGTTACAGGTCAGATCTGTGTAGAGGCATGCGTCCTCACTGTAAGAACGCATGTTTTTCAAGGTAATAAAAACACCTGTAATTGAATAACTTCAAGATGGGCAAGTTTAAAGCCATATCGTGGAAAATCTTGAGAAAATATGTAGCATAACGCATTTATTTCTGCATTACGATATTAATATAATACCCAGATGTGTAATAATTTTGTAAAAAGAAGTCTTTTCAAACTTTCACTACCCTCTTGAATTTGCTTTTGCCCATTGGTGCACGGTATTGTACTGTACATATGGCACAAAAACTGAGCAGTGCCTCCTTGCATTCAGCCGCCTCTTAAAGCAGGGAGTGTTACAAAGAAATCAATATTTGCAAGGGCTGCTGCCACTCTCCTCCTGTGTGTGAGCGTGCCTGCATATAAATGTACACATGTGAGGAGTGGTTTCATATTACTCTGTCAGCTACAGTAAATTGCATGCAGCTTTTCTCAGCCAGGCCCATTCATCCAAGTCCTTTGCCGCCTGCATTCCTAGACAGCGTTACAATGGACAGTGAAAACCTGAGAAGCCCCTCACAAGTCCCCTGTGTAGCCTAGTTTTGTCTATGGGAATTTCTGTGAGCTTACATCTTACACTGTATGTGTCATTGGGTCTTTTTTAGCTTTGGATTTTTTCATTAATATTAAACTTGGGACCAAAAACTTAAACTTAAATTGGTTAAACTGTGATTGTTGTGGCTTACTTCCCCAGGCAAGGCAAGGCAAGGCAAATGTATTTGTATTTGTATGACAATTCGTACACAAAGTAATTCAGAGTGTCCTGGTTCAGACCTGGTAGATCTGGTTCAGTCTAGATTTTGTCCTAATGTGGTACTGATTCAGATTTGTTTTAGTCCTGCTTGAGGAGTCCTGCTAGTTTTGGGTTAGTCCTCATTAATTGCTGCTTCACTGTTAATTTAGTCGTGGATTAGTATCTGTTTTTCGTAGGGCTGCACGATTTTGGGTAAAAAAATCGTAATGTGATTTTTTTGTGAAGTATTGCAATTGTCATTATATTTGCAAATTTGGTTTTGAAATCAAGATTCAGTTCACAGTTCACAACTGATTTAGTTAAATGATTTAAACTTCAAGGTAAACTCTGCTTTTCCCTCCAAATAGATACGATGTTTTGTTGTTTTTAGTGGACATTCTATTACCCAAAAAATGACAACCTTTGCAATTTGGTAATTGTGTCAATTCAAATAGTGATTTCTATTAAATAATATATTGGGATTGATTATATGGTGCAACCCTACTGTTTAGTATGACTTGTTTTGTTTCCAGTACAATTTACTTTAGTTTCAGTTTGGTCCCTGTTAGACCTGATGGAATCTAATTTAGTCCAAATATTTCCAGAGATGGAGCTCAGTGTGAAGAATTTGAACAGAGGCAGAAAGGTAAAAATCCTGCTGTTTCTTTGTCCCACACCTGTTGCTAGGCCTCTTTTGCCCCCTCTCACCCGGCCGACCCACTCGCCGCTCACTGGGGAATCGCTAAGTAAGAAGCACAAAAGCTTGAGTTGTTCATGTCATATTTTAATACTATTCTGTGAACACAGAAACTTTTAATGTTCACTATTTCTTTTGCCATAAAATCTGTATGTTCAAAAATAGAACTTATATTATTGCATTTAAGTCCATGATCTCACAAATCTGTGCATAAACAATCTGAGACTAGTTCGGTTATGGACCAAGACCATTCCACCAGTACTATTCAACTATTCAGGAAAGAATTTTTGTCAATTTGTTTTGACAATTTTGTCCTTACAAAATATGATCCATATTTTTCAACATAGATAGATACATCTTCAAATCACTATCTAGTGTCAAGACTAGTTTTAGTATTGATTAGTATCTTGGTACCAACATTTTTGTACCTTTACAGTTCCTTTCCTTTCTGCCACTATCCTTGAAACATTTTAAATAGCCCCTTTGTAGTAATTGTTTTGAGTGGCTTCTTTCTTCTGTAATGTTGTGGTGCTACTTGAACACTACCAGCTGCACATGTACACAAACATCTGGCCAACAGTTTTGTGCGAGCAGACTCTAAGCTCAAAGCACCGCTGGAGAGCCCCATCTGTCGCCATGACAAGAAAAACTTCCTCATCTTCCTCATCAGATGTGGTTAGATAGAAATGCAGGAGCTATTTCTCTTCTCACCCTCTGTAATTGGAGTTTCATTCAGCGAATAATGTAAATTAAACATTTTATATGGCAGGTCCTTAGAGTCCTGCAGGGTTTAGAGGCATGATGGCAGAAAATATTTTTGGAGACCCTTGAAAACATTGCCGTTAGAATTAAGGTATACTTTATTAATACCGTGTGAGGGAAATACATTCTCTACATTTGATCCATCCTTTAATCAGTTAGGCCAGCAGTGGCAACCTGTCAGCACTCAGGAACACATCTTCAAATCTTAATCTTGGCTTGTTCAGGACTACCAAACTGGAGGATTTACCTATTGTGTATGTTTTGGGTTAAGAGGTTATGGACCTAAAAACCTATGTAAACCTGTGTAAAGATGGTAGATGGTCACAGGGATATTCAGAAGCCATAATTCAATTTAATATTGTCCATCCCTAGTTAAAAATCAACATACTATGTGTAGATAAAAGAATTCACAAAGGGGTCTGAGGAACGAAATCAAGTGTGCCTAGAATGCAGTTCAGTGGACAGTAGATATTTGTTTGTGGGGCCTTCCACATTATATATTTCAAACGTTCAACTTCAGTTTGATTGCACTCATGATTATAAAAATATTTATATATTTTCAGACATGCTACATCTGCGAGGACCACGGCAGAGAGAGCAAAGCTGCATGTGGGGCCTGTATGACCTGCAACAGACAAGGCTGCAGACAGGCCTTCCATGTCACATGGTATGTCTGTCTCTGAGCAATGATTTTACTTTTAATAACATCATTAACTACTGGCATTTATATTTTTTCATCAACATTTGTCATAGCATTTCCACCATGTGTTAGATAGCACTTTATTTATGATGAATATGAAATGCTGTGGTTGGCCAAAGTTGGTGGAATTTAAGGTTATATATTTTTCCAACTGCTTTGGACCCAAGGGAGTATACAAGTTTACCTTGACAACTGTCAATTAATCACTGGGCTAAAAGATTACACTTTTATCTTTATTTACAATCGTAATGGCATGCTTGGGAAGGTTACACAAATATTGGGTATTATTACTATTATACTATTATATGATATTATAACACAATATTGACGTAGATGTTTGGGTGTGCTGTTAAACTTGTGGAGGTTTCAGTAACATTTGCAGCAGGAGCTCTGGATTCTCTGATATTAAATCCACAGAATAGATTTTTGTCTGGTCTAAAAAAGGAAATCTAAATTTAGCACAAAGAGTTTGCTGCTGGCCAATAAATTCTTATGAAAATCCTATTGTGAACATATTTGCAGTTAGAGGGAGGTCAGTGGTGTTGCGTTTGGAGGTTCTGGGTTCAATAATTATGTCTTCTATTCATGGCATGGGGAATTCATCTGTGCTCATTAATGTCTCTTGATCAGCCCTGTTACACCATAGATATTTTGTTACACCACCTATTGTATTTGCTTGTTGTAAAAAAAATACCTAAAAATGTATAAACAAATTCATGCTGGCAATCACTAAATCTAAATAGACATCACTAACTGAATTATATTGTGTTGTGCTGCACTAAGGACAAGGGATTTGGTTGCAACACACAGGTTAGGATTTGTGCCAGCTTCAGCATTATAAGAATGATAATCAGCTCTGACAATATTTTGAATGTCTTTCCCTCTCTTCACCCACATTTCACACTGCTCATTGTCCTGTCTAATAGCAGTTGGTGGGTGATATGTCAAAACACTTAAATTACATTATTTTATTCTTTTTACCAGAGCACTTCATACTTCACTGTGGTTGGTTAAAGCTGGCTGTCACTCATTCAGAGCCTGACAGAGATAACCTGTAGGAGGAGTTGGTATGGAAAAGTGTCTGTTTGAGCCTAAAGCCGCATTAGTAAACAGACATTTGTGAATCATGGTATGGAAAATCCACTCTAAAAGCAGATCAGATCGTCATAAGGATCCAACAGTTAGATTTTTATAACCTCTCTCCAGAGTTAGTTTATTTCTATTACAATATTTCACAGCAAAGTTAAACAGTGCAATTTTCAGTACTTGTTTGGTGACATTTGCATTTTCTTTGACCCTGCTCAGTGCTCAGATGGCTGGTCTACTGTGTGAGGAGGAAGGCCCAGAGGCTGACAATGTGAAGTACTGTGGCTACTGTAAGCACCACTACAACAAGATGGTACGATGCTCCACAAAGAAATAAAACTGTCACAATAAATAATGCATGAATTAACCTAATTTTATATCTTGTCTGGCAGCAAAAGAAGTTACGCTCAAGTGAAAACACAAGCAGTTCTTTCAGTCATTCCAGGGGGCGCCCTAGCTCCCCACCGCCGGATAAGCACCATCACCACCATAAACCCAGAAAGGTAAACTATTTGGGTACTGAATTAAAGCTTTTGTTTGTGTATGTATTTATTATATATGCATGATTATCCTTATACTAGTATCACATTCAATCCAGAAGAGGCAAAACTTATTCACCTGTAAAACATTTGTCCAGATGACAGAATTAAATGTTCTGCCAATTTTAAAATCAGATGTAGTTATCTAGTTCCTGGTTGGTTGCATAAACTATATTGAAAGGCCATTTACTGGCCTCTCTTGACACTGAACCTGTCATGGAGTTAGTATGTGCTGTTGCAGAGTTGCTGATAAAGATGTGTGGTGGTATTGGTAGTTATTATGTATCAATAAATTCTCAAAGCTCATGTGTCAGTATCAGTATACTAATTTTAATTTACTTCCTCTCACATGTGTTCTTTGTTGTATTTCTTGAAAATGTAATGTTGTTTTGCATATTGTTTTACCAGAGTCACAAAGATAAGACTCGACCAAAAGATAAAGACCGTCATAAGAAATCCTCAGACAGTCTGAGCACGTCTGTAACAAGCAACAGCGTAGAAAAGGTAAAAAATGAAATTAATTAATGTATGCTAGATGTAGATGTAGATGTGCTAGAAGATTATCTTGTAACTTTTTTCCTGGTGAAGGGTCCACTACCCTCCATTAAAGGTTACTGCTTTCCTGGAATGTTCCATAGTATGAAATTAAACTTATATATCTTGCATTTATTCCATTACTGTTGTATTTATTGCAAAAACTAAAATGCATCCTTACTATGAGTGAGCCCACCACTCCACAGATCTGACCTGTAACTTGACCTGATGATGTTACCTGCTTGTCTCTATAGAGATAGATAGGTTTAGCCATACTGTGGAAAATCCAAGACAAAGCCGTATCATCCAGTTAGACATACAGGTGTCAGGCCCTCCATCAGAAAAGTTGTGTTGTGCACCTTTAAATTGACTAAATGACTAAATTATTTTTTCTTTACCAGATTTCTTCCAGCCACCACATCAGCAAAGACAGTGAAAGTAAATCCAAGAAGCTGAGTTCACACAGTCACAGTCATCGTAGTAAGAAACCAGGAAGTGCAGGGAAAAGCTCCTCCTCCTCCTGCTCTTCCAGCCCTTTCAACACAGGTAATGCATAAAGTGACGTAATAGCATTCAACTAAACAACAAAGTAATGTTTAGTTACTGCAGCAACTTAAAAATATATCTGTTCCTCTTTCACATTTCCTATCATGATAATGTATTTCCTGCATTGTTATATAGTACACAGGGTTCTTATTATTCTTGTAACTTCTTGAGCTAGTTTCTTACTAAGAAAGGTGGAGGATCCGATCCCAAACTCACAGCATACACAGGTTTTGAACCTATATGGTAATTGTATTTTTGTCCTGTAAAATAACCTTGGGTGTTATAAGATAATTATTATTACTACTGTACAGTCTGTATTGCCATTTATAAATGTGAACCACATCTTATCTCAAATATCCCTGTACTGTTCAGAGCAAACCTATAACTCTTCTCTTTTTCGAGAGAATTGAAACCAAGAATTGAATAGAACTAATAGCAAAAAAGAATCAATGGCAAGAAAGTTCCTTATAAGTAGTAGAGGTGATGAAAAATTGTGTTGAAAGTAGGGCTGAATCAAAATATTGAAGGAACTTTAATTGCAAGTTTTTGACAAGCATGGCAGTTATCATTCAATTTATGATTTCTGTTTTGATAGTAAACACAGTAAAACAGGAGCATTAAAATTTGAGAGAAGACTGAAATCTGAACTGATAAACTAATACAAGAATCCCACATGTTTATAGAGGTAGAGGAGTTATCCGTTTTTTAAACATAATAAGATAGGATCATTTGTTGTCTGCAAATTATGTTAGCTAAATAATTGCTGTCCTTGCGATATGCTAATTACGACTATTATGATTCAGCTGCGATGTATTTTGCAGCTATCCTAAAGGTGATGAAGATTGGGTTAGAAAGTCAACAAAAAACATACCTCCTTTAATAAAAATCTGTATATGTTTGTTTGTGCAGCTGGCTCTCTGTCTACCTCTCAGGACTTTCACCAATTTTCCTCTTCCTCCTCTCGACATGAACGGGACCGCGAGCATGACCGCAGTGCCGATGACCACCACAACAACGAAGACCGAAAAGAACGCCATAGAAGACCAGCTGTTCGAGAGGAAGAGGAGGATGAGGAGGAAGAAGAGGAGGAAAAAGAAGAGAAAGATGATGACGATGACGATGAAGAAGACTCGAAATACCACAAACCTCCAGCTTTGACTCCTGCTGATGGGCCTATAGCAGCTACACAGAGTCATGACAGAACTGAACGGAACTCTAGCAGTCCATTTGAAAACAAAGTTACTATTTCTACAATTGGCTCCATTATGCGCATCACATCTTCATCTGGTACCAAAATCCGAAAGATCTCCTCTTCATCAGTGGACTACAAACCCTCCAAATCCCTCAAAGTGTCCCAACTGAGCACGCCCCCCATCTTGGAAGAAGTAGGCAGAGAGGAGGAGGAAGAAGAAGGCAAAACCACACCCCCTCCGCCATTGCCAAGGGAACGGAGACACAGAGGAAGCAAGAAAAGTCGACATGGCCCGGGACGACCAAAAGGAAGCAAGAACAGGGAGAGGAGAGGTGATGATGAGCACCATCATCACCACACAGCGCCCCCTACTGCCCCAGCTTTGAATTCCCATTACCAGACAACCACAATCTCTAGCGCTGTTGTAACATCTTCCTCTTCGGTCTTCTCTTCCTCTTCATCAGCAGGCAGTTTTTCCACAAGTCGAGGCAATTCACTTCTAGGCACTGGTGAGTCAAAAGTTCTGTAACATTTTTATGTCTGTTTTGTTTTTGTTTTTTGTTTTTTTAGCAGATATGTCCACTAGGCCCGTGCAATGTATTGAAATGTAATTGGAATCAAGATTCAGTCATTTGTAATTCCAATCCAATCCAACTTTATTTCTAATGCACTTTAAAAACAACAGAGTTGACCAGAGTGCAGTACACAACAGTAATTTTAAAAACACAGATATATGACAAATACAAATAAATAATAATAATAATGTCTATAAAAAGCTAAAGAGAAAAAGTGCGTTTTAAGAGCTGATTTGAAAGTATAAAGTGACTCAGCCTGTTTAAGGTGCAGAGGCAACGCGTTCCACAGTTTGGGACCAGTCAAAGAGAAAGCACAGGCCCCTGGAAGTTTCCTCCTAGTTTGTGGGACCACTAACAATGAATGATCGGCAGACCTTAGTGAGCGAGCAGGAGCATAGGGTAGAAGCAGGTTGGACAGATACTGTGGAACGAGGCCATGGAGGCATTTAAAGACAAACAAAAGGATTTTAAAGTCAATTCGATAAGAGACAGGGAGCCAATGTAAGGACATCAAAACAGGTGTAATGTGTTCATGTTTTTTTGTACCAGTTAAAAGGCGAGCAGCTGCGTTTTGAATTGTCAATGATCAGTTCGGATCTTTTTAATAGAGAGGTCTACAGCCAATCCTCTATCAGTAAAATTCAAAGCCATTTTGGTTAGTTTAAAGTCATAAAATCAAATCCAAATTTAGATAAACTGATTGGATGAAAACAATGTATTATAGTGTACTGAAGGGGGAGTGACTTGTGTGGAGAGCAAAGGAGGGGAAACTTAAATTTAAAAACATGTCAATACATTGTTTTTGACGAATATAGTATTTTCAAAATAATAAAAGTTAACAATGATCTAAACTTGGTATGTGTTAGCACTTAATACCTCATACACATAAAATACCCTCTCTTTATGAAAAAAAGTTGATTAAATTTTGTTTATCACCAGGTAGTTTTCCTTTTACACACATACTTATTTAGAACATGCATTTGGTTTTCTCAGTTCTAAACATTTACATTTGTCATATAGGAAATACAGAAGTGTTCAAATACTTTTTCACTGCACTGTACTGTGAGTGGGCATGTAGTCCTCCTTCAGCTTCCTCTGTAACAAAGACTGTGTTGTTTTTGGTTTGCTCTTTGCTTGACTTTTCAATGTTTTCAATTTCAAATCAGAAACAGAATGAATGTTATCGCATTATCTACACTTTTAGATGATTTGATTTTAACTGTATACTTTATGTCCCTCTCTTTTGCACACGTCAGACATGTTTTCGCCAATCGTGGTTTTGTGTGTTATCTGACAGAGCATCTTTGAGGCCTGTATTTCCTGCCCTACTTCGATACAAATATTCAGCGTTAAAGCAACAGCCCATATAATTTAAAAAAACAAAAAGTCAGTTTGTTTGCTAGTCTATTAAAAAAGTACCGTTTTCTGATTTTTTTTCTTTGATCTTCATTAAAAGAATCATTTGTGGTGAAAAACTTTTGTATAGTCAACATTTGTATAAACTGAACTAAACTGAAGCTGTGTAGGCTGCTGTAGTTTTATCTAGTATGATAAAATATGTGATTTTAATCTGTCTCTGACCAGGTATCTACTCCAGCCTGAAAGAGCCTCTCACTTTGGGTGGGGTCGTCTCCACTGCCCCACTATCTCTGGGTGGGGGGGTCTCCTCTGCCCCCCTGTCTCTAGGCGGAGGGGTCTCCACAGCCCCCCTGTCTTTGGGTGGGGGGGTCTGCTGCACCTCTTTGTCTCTAGCAACGGGTGTGTGCAGTACCCCTCTCTCCTCTGGACTGCTCCTGTCCCACGCCTCATCACTCACACTCCCAACTGTCAACTCAGTCTCCAGCTCTCAGGTATTCAGTCACACTTCAGATAACACTGTCTCCTGCTGCTTTGTTCTAGCTATCTCTATGTCTGTCTATAAATAAGCCCAGACACAGATATTTATAGCATTTTAGTCGAACCGAGGGTCGTGTAATGAGACCAATAATTATTCATGTGGTACAATTGTGAGACAGATTCACACAAATATATTAAATTGTTTTATTTATTAATGAGACAGAAGTAGCATAAAGGTGCCTATGTAACTTTTCTCCCACCTGCTGCTTGTCTCCATGGAGATGTTATAACCTTGACTTGATTGTTCCACAGTATAGCATTAAATATATTTATCTTGCTTCGGCATACCCTCCATCAGAAAAGTTACAAAGAGCACATTTCAGAATGTTGATGTGAATGATTTAATTAGGCTGCTCACATAAGAAAAACAACGATGATCTATTGACCATATAAATTAAAGAAAATGTAAGGATTTCACTGCTGTTTGCTGTCATATTTCTTGGGTGTCTTATTTATTGGGCATCTTAAATCAGTTGTGTTCCATTGTGCCAATGATATTGTCTAAATTGTCTGTTGTCTGCGTTACCACTGCACAATTTTCCTGTCCAGGGATAATAAAGCTTTATGACGTTGACTGATTGATTTAAATGGATATGTCAATAGATATGAATAATCACAAATTGGATTGAATATACTATTTTGCATACATCTTTAAAATCATCCCTGCGTTTGCCTCTCATCACTAGACACCATTTGTCATGTGTGTGTCATTATTGTGTGTCATGTTGTGTGTGTTACTGACAGGTGCACCCGGTCTCCAGCACCTCCTACAGTTTGGCCTCCTCTCAGCTTTTCTCCAGCTGTCTGTCCTCGGCCTCCACACTGCCTCCACTGCTGAGCCAACCACACACCTCTCTGCCAGGTACCACAGCATTTCAATTAGGCGATCTTGTATTATAGAATTGGATAATGTCATAATTTCAGAAGGAACGCAAATGCTTATATAACGCAGTTACGAAAGATCTATTAAAACAGAAAATCCATAAATGTTAAATCAGACCTTTTCTATTTACATCCAAAAACTGCCTATATTAATTAGAAATCTGCAAAGGTGTTTTTTTCTTTTTTTTCATGGCCAATGCCAGTAGAATCCAAAGCAGCCCATGGCAAATGAGCTCTGCCAATATTTTGGAGCCGGTATATGGGACCAATTTTGATAATTTCCCCCAAAATGTAGGATTTCAAATTACTACAAACTCAACTCAACTGTTTATACAATTCACTACTCTGCATAATAAAAGTTTAATTAAGAAGATGTATATAAATTATTTTTAGACATCCACAACCCAGTTTCATTTCTAACTTTGACCAACCGGAGCAGTGTAATCACATTTTGTGGAGTGCACTCTTCACAATATTAATCTTATATCTTAAAGTCTTTCAAATGACAACAATTAGGGCTCCTGCTTCTGATGCCACATTGGAAAAATACTTAAATTAATTGGTGCTGACAAACAAGACTTAAACTCATCTAAGAATGCCCTGTAATTACATATAAGTTAACTATACTAACTAACTATATTTAACTGTAAACCATGTTGAAACCATTACCTTTTGTCAGTTTAAATGCAAATTCATATAATCCTTAGCTGCCCTCCAGAATTATGATCTCATGTGAATTTGTTTAGGAAATGAGGCTGATTTCTGGGTGAGGCCTTTTATGTCAGTGAAAGTAGGATAAGGATACAAAGTAATTCAAACTGCTTTACAGACTAAGAAACATTAAAATCATCATTACACAAATAATAGTCATAAAATGAACATTAAAAGAGAAGAGTGCACAAATAAAACCCTGTCTCACATCTTCAGGCAGACTGTTCCAGGTTTTACATAAAACTGAAACACTGATTCCCCATGTTTAGTCCTGACTCTGAGATGTTTCTGCAATTTCCAATAATGTCAGAAAAATACCTCTCCCTTGTTCTTCATAAACTGTGGTCATACATGTACATCTTTTCCCTATAAATCGAATAATCAACTTTGACTTGCGCCATTTCTGCTTGGCCCTCTGACACTCCCTTTTCTGTGCCCTGACTGAGTCACCATTCCTCCATGGCACTTTCTACTTATCTTTAACTATTTTAACCTTCATCAGTGCAGTGGTGTCCAGAACATTCAAAACACTCAAAATCACAGAGTTCAACAAATCATCGTTAGAACATGAGGCACAAGTGTATCATTTCCATGAATAGTGCACCTATCAGTAATGTTTCTTTGAATGACCAGTCGGTGGTTTGGGAATAACATACATTTCAAAGAAGACTAGTGGAACGTTGACCACATTTGAAATATTTATCCCTTACATCCAGAACGCTGCTGCTTGGGTTCTGACTAGAGCTAGGAAGCACAAGGACATAAGTCCTGTGCTCAGGTCTCTGTACTGGCCCCTGTGGCTCAGACAATAGACTTTAAAGCAACTCTGCTTGTGCACAAGTCTTTCCATGGCCTAGCACAAAAGTACATCTCCCACATGTTAGTGGCATATAAACCATCTTGCATTCCGAGGACTTCAAGGACTGGCCTCCTGCTGGTCCCCAGAGTCAGGACTAAACATGGAGAATCAGTGTTTCAGTTTTATGCAGCTAAAACCTGGAACAATCTTCCTGATGATATGAGACAGGCCTTTTACTTTGACAATGTTTAAATCCAGGCTCAAAACCGTTCTGTTTAGCTGTACATATGACTGAAAGGTTTTTATTCTGCACTTTTCTCCTTTAATGTTAATTTTATGATGATTATTTATGTTTTGATTTGTCGTATTGGGATTTTAATGTCTTTCTTATTCTATAAAGCACTTTGAATTACCTTGTGTATGAATTGTGCTATACAAATTAACATGCCTTGCCTTGCCCTTTAAATAAGCAGGTCCAGAGTGTGTCCTCTGTTGTTGGCAGGCTTGCTGACATGCTGAGTCAGAAAAAGGTTTCAAATACAGTTCTGAGCTCTGAATTCTGTCACACACATTATCCACATGTACATTAAAATGAACTGCAATGACAAAACCAGCAAAGTCTGTGCATATGACTGAAAGAAGTCATCAATAAAACTTTGACAGTCCTGGAGAGGTTTGTATATAACTAAGTAGAGTGTGGAGGGTGAGTGTTTTAGATTATTTTAAAAGACACACACTGAAATGATGAAAACACCCCAAATGACAATGACAAAAAGGAAAATGGTGAATGTATTAGGCACTTTCCTCCACTCTTTGGCTTTAAGTGATTTTTTTTATTTCAGAGGTAGAACTTGATGACTGTCGCTTCCCATGTCAGGGCAACTCACCAAGAGAAAGTCTTTCCTCACAGTAAGTATAATATCCAACTTACTCCAACGTACTTTGTACATTTAGAATTGTATATTGTTTTATTTGCTTTGATAAAAGATTTTCTACACAGGACTTGATTAGCCTTGAATTTTCCTTTGGGATCAGTATCTAACATCTCTCAGCCAGTCTAACTCGCCATTGATAGACTTCTCTGCTTTCTCCCCCACTCTTTCTCCCCCAGGTCTCCCATGAGCTGTCTTCCTTTGCTGTTTGAACAGAGAGATGGTTTGGGGGCAGGGTCCAGGGCACGTCCCGAAAACGTCCCACTGGCCAGTTCCCACATCGAGCTCATCCTCGAAAAACACGGCAACGGAGAGATGGGAGTCAACAGTGAGTCAATCTGCACACGAGTGGGCACTAACTGATTACCTCACCTATGTGGAGGAGCATGGTTTAGTAGTGATGATTATTCAAATGATTGAAACTACTACACTAATAGAAAATAATAGATAATATTTAGTCATGCAACTGTGTACTTTGTACCCAAAATTGTACCTTTAAAAATCATTAACTTTTCCATAGGAGACAAATCTTACAATCAAGTCTACAACTGGATAATGCATATTACATAGTGTTTTTGTTGTACAATGTGAGTAGTCAATGTTAGTGTTACTTAGTCCTCAGACAAGTTTTGATGACCACTGCAGCTCAGGTCTAACTTAAACCCAGTGTGGGCCTCACACCAGCCACAGTAACTAAAAACACCTGTGCTGTGTGTGTGTGTGTGTGTGTGCCTGCGTGTGTGTGTGTGTGTGTGTGTGTGTGTGTGTGTGTGTGTGTGTGTGTGTGTGTGTGTGTGTGTGTGTGTGTGTGTGTGTGTGTGTGGCTGTGGGTGTGCGTGTGTGCGTGTGTGCATGCATTTGTGTAAAAAAGAGAGACAGAGAAAGAGAGGGGGATAGGGAAGGAGCAAGTGAGAAAAAGGAGGGGGGCAGAGAGAGACAGAGAGAGAAAAAGAGAGGGATGGAGATAACTAGAGTTGTTTGTAGTTCTGTGGCACACTTTAGCTACTTCCTGTTTGTGCTAAAATTGATGGTAGAATAAAATTCAGTGAAAATATTTTGACATTCACCTAAGCAGATAATCATTACTGGTGGTTCTTTCTAAAATGTTCATTTCAGTGCTCAAAATGCAAATTCCCCTGGTGGGACATACCCAGAACACCTCCCTAGGGAGACATCAATTAATCAATTGACTATTAGTGTGGTGGTATTGTCAGTGTGTCTGAATGCTAAATAATCTATTATCATTTCATATCATCATTGAAGTATCCTGTCTTTGTTTAACTTGCCAAAGTACACATCCAAATGACTGCACTAGAACAAGGAATAGTCATAACCGCCTTAAACAAACTTTGATACAGCTCTACAAAGTCTGGACTTGTTTCTTAGCTCCTGGTTTAGATCCTGTTCAGTATTGGTTTGAATATTGCTTTACACTTTTAATTCTGTATAAAAACATTTTTAGTGAAATTGTAAACCTGAGTACACGTTTTCTTGACCTTGTGTTGCACTATGGTCAAGGGGTTTGAGGCTCTACATTGTGAGTTCCCTGTGACAATATGCTGTTTTGGTAATAATGTCATATAATGATTCACTGCTTTTGTAGTTCATGAAGCTCTATACTTCTCCTCCTATTGGTCAGTAATACTCTGTGAGTGACAGGTGGATAATTTAACCAGTAAAGCATGAACTCTCACAAGAAGAAGAAGATAGTTATAGTTACATTTTAAAGACAATTTAACTGTGTGTTCATGAATTGTGATAGGCTATTGAAAATTGCTGCTTACTGTTCTGTTTCAAACCTGTAAGCTAAAAAAATCTTCAAAAATAATAGTAAATAAGTCATCGGTCCGATCATTTGTAGATTCTAACCTTGTATTTTGCTATGTGCAGTTGTAGAGATGCTCCAGTCCCTCCACTCGCTGCAGCGTGAGAACCAGCGCCTCCAGGACCAGATCCTGAGTCTTACAGCTAAAAGAGAGCGCCTTCAGCTTCTTAACACAGAGCTGGCAGTGCCCTTCCCTCCACAGGCTCTGAATAACACTTCTACGACCTCATTGCACCCCTCTGCCCAAATCAACTTCCTGTCTGCTTCCCAAGGTCAGACCATTCTCCATATAAAACCATCATAAGGTTTCAATCTATTATTTTTATGTGGTGGATTCCCAAAGTAATATTATGCACTATTACTGTTGTTACGATGCAAAAATTTCGAATTCAATTTCAGTACTAAAGGAAAGGCTCAATAATACCAATTTTGATATCACAGTGGTAATACAAATCACATTTTTTGGGACAATAGAATAACATTTTTAACCCAAAATTAATAGTTTCTTTAACATTACTTTGTGGTCTTTACTATAGTTCTGATGTGTAAATTTGTATTACTGATTACTGGTTTTATTGTGAGTATCTAGTTCCAATACCAGTTTTAGTATTGACTGATATCTGGTCCCTACACTATTGCGCAAGATGGAGTTGAAATGCATGTTACGTTTCACCATAAATTGACTATATCCAGTGCATTACATTGAACTGGTCTGGCATTATGTTGCACTTAATCAAAGGTGATTATCGTCACGTATAAAAAGTACAATAGGAAAAAGTGTTGCATGACCATTACAAAAAATTAAATCTTGCTTTTTTGAGTTACACATATTTTTAAGCTCATATAAATCTTACTAACTATCTGATCTCACATCTTTCACATGAATAGCATACTAACCAATATCCTGTTGAGACCTTTTTTAGTTTTAGTTGTTATGTTTGCAATGTCATTTTTATTTCTCTAATCCCAAAGCATGTTAATTTAGCAAATATATATGTTCTGGATTGTACATTTTACTTTGTGTGTGCACCGCTCTGTTCCCCAGACCCTCTCAGCTCCAATAAGAGCCCTCTGTCTAAAAGCTGCTTCCTGAATGACACCTCATTTGTTACCTCCTCTGAGGTGAGAAACTGGAGATATTTCTGTTCATGACGCTATAGTAGGATTGCCAAATATAATGCTGTATTTTTGTCAGTGAATGTAATGTGATCTATATGAGCTCCAGTATGAACATTTTTTCTTTCACTGTTTTGAGTAAGCTGAAATACATCTAATCTAAAGTGTTGAAGGAGGCAAGGTATCTGCAGGTAGTATTAGTCTGCACTGGTTTGTAGGGTCATAAACTTAGTCCTAGTTAAGATTTAGTTCAGGGCTTTTTGTATTTATTTATTTCAAGAACGGTGCACATTAATTAACATTTCTGTAAATATGCCAGAATTACCCAAGAAGGTTATTTTTCATCTGTAGTCCCTTGACAAATGTCATTTCATAACTAATCTGAGAGTCAGAATGTAAGTGTTGCTTCTGGTGAAATGAAAATGTTAGGCGTGTGATTCTTTACAATGACTGGATGAAAAAGGTTGACCCTGTCATTAGTTTCTATATTTATTTCCTGAGAAAATGCTATGTAAAATTTATAGATTATCATTTACATTCTCACTTTTTTCTTTCATTGTTTAGCAGATTTTAGCATACAATGCATGATGTTAAGAGCATTTATTTTCACAGTGATAAATCAAAATCAAGTGCTGGCCCTTTAATGCATACATTGACTGATTCTTTTTTATCTTTATCTAGGAGCTTCACTCTGGCAGTCCGTCCCGCAGTAGCTCCTCTCTCTCCTTCCAGAGCACGCCCCCGCCCCAGCAGAGTCCCGCCTCCTTCGGCCAGCCGATGCTCAATGGCCTCAGTCGCGGTCTCAGTGACAGTTTGGGGACTCTGAACCAATCCGGGGGGTCCAGTCTTCCTGCGGTGGGCGGTCTCATTGCGTCTCTAACAGGAAGTCCTCAGCTCAGCATGAACGGGATCCTGGGAAGTTTGAATGGTGTGATTCAGTCTCCGGTCCACAGCGCCCCCCAACCCACACTCCCGGCACTGCGCCCCCAACCTCCACCACTCAACCCCCAAGCACTGGTCCAGAGCTTTCAGCTGCCCAAGAGCGTCAGCCCGTATGTAATATGCAATTAAAATAAGATAATAATAATATTTACTAAGATTTGATGCAGTAGTTTATTATTTCTTATCATATTTTAGTTTGACCTTTTATATTTTCTGAAATGCTAAAGCATAATACAGTACTACTACAATACAATAATAAAAAGTATGAATGTATGTTTGTATGTGGTTTCACCACTTTATTTTTATTGACTTTTATATGTACAACAGGATAAAACAAAGGCAAAGTAAATAAAAGCAAAAGCCTGGGTGACACTCGGATATTCTACTTTTGCATATATAATTTTTTTCATCTTTTCTTCATTTATACCTCTTGCCTGTGCAGTGTTTTTCCATTAGATTTATGTCCTTTATTGTTGATGTCCACTGATCCTTTGAGGGCATAAAAGTTTTTCCCCAGGTCCTAGTTATTGATTTTTGACAAGTAATGTCATCACTTTGAACTGATATATATCACATTCGAGAATTGTGTCCTCTGAAAAGTTATATAGATTAGCCAGTTCATGTGTCAAAGGGACTGAATATTCTGGCGCTTTACATAGTACATCATAAGCCATTTCGCAAAACACAGTTTCACAGTTGTGCTTTTATCATAATAAGTTAGGGCTTTATATAATGCAGATTATTTTATTATGCTACAATTACTCTGTTTGTAGGCTTTTGTTACTATTTGAATTACACCACATGAAGATACCTGAATGAATCGTGTTTTCCAAGTTGATATTGCTTTGTTAAATTCTGAAATCTCACCAGCTGCCCATTTCTCTCAAATACAAGTATGAATGTGTGTTGACATGCTTGTAAATGTCTGTAGAAAAAAAAACATCAAATGAGCTGGAACTTCAAAATAATGGTATTGAAGGATAAAAAGGTGCCACTAATACCAATTTATTTAATTATTTATCATACTTATTATTATCTGTAATGCAATGTTATGGCACAATTGCAGTATTTTATAAAAAAAGAAATCACACGTTATGAAAATGTAATTTTAAAGATTAGAACACTTAACGGGGGTGTACCTGATTTCATTTTGAACAGTTTGCAGTGGTCCAAAGTTATTCCTAAGTGCTTTTACAACTTTCAGAGACCAGAGCGAAGTTTTGATAGTCAAACTAAGTGTTAATGCACTTTTCCTGATTATCTGAAAATAATCAGAAATTAGAAAATGCTTTGTAATTAGATGAAGACAGCACACAGTGGACATATTTTGAGTTCATACTATATAACTATACTGGGGCAAGACAAATTTTGCTCAAATACATGGGAAGAAAAAAAGCTGTAGTATTGTAGATGTTAGCTCAAAGAGAGATTCATTGCACCTGGTAAAGTGTAAATATAGAAAATGATAACAAAAATGTGTTTGCATTAGAGGGCAAAATGACAACAACATAGTGTAACAATAAATGAGCATGTTATAGTAATAATTTCTCCTGTTTTTTGTCTTTCTGCAGATCTTCTCTCCTCTCTGAGCAGCAGAAGCAGCTTCTCCTGGAGCAGCAGCAACAGCAGCAGCTTCAACAGTTCCTGACGTCTCAAAACTTCACACCAGTAATGACACTTCACCACCTCTCCCACATCCTGTTACCTCACATAGATGCATATTTGCACTTTTCAAACTATGTGGGATTTTCAGCGACAGTTGTGACAGAGTTGCGCTATTAAGTTTGATCACATCCCCAAATCATAGTTTTAAGTGTGTTTTACATACACACACATTCCAATGCTCCTTGGGGACATTACATTAGCTTAAATTCATGTCCTGGAGAATGATCCTAACATTAACCTGTTACTTAACCTAACCTTAACTTTCTTAACTCTAACATTAACCCATACCTAAACTTTAAATCATGTTGTTGATCTAGTAATGAAGGATGTATGTCCTGGGGACTTGATTTTTGTTCCCATAAGGGAGGCAGGTCCCCACTGACATTTAGTCATCCTTTAAATTACTCTTATTCTAAGTCTTAATCCAATTAACAATCTGCTCAACCCAAACTAACTGTGAAAGTAATATAGTAATATCATTATTTGCAATAGGAATACATTTGGCAAAAAAGATACAACTTTTACGTTATATTTTAAGAAAGAAAATGTGTGTACCATGTAGTCTTGTGTACTAGTTCTGATCTAAAGAACAAGTGCAAAAAATATTCAGGAAAAGTCCAAATTTGTCCTATGTGTGTGATTTTTTTCAGTATTGTTACTTGTCTCAAAGTTTTAGTACCTATTCATATCTGGCTGTTTATTTTTTGACAACTAATGTAATCACTTATCTGTCTGTCTTAGGAGCAGCAGGTGTTGGTGTGTCAAATGCTACAACAACAGAGACAGAGGGAGCTACAGCGCCTCTCTCTGGCCGGAGCACTTTCCTCCACCCCAAACTCCCCCCTCATCGCGTCATCTGCCTCCCCCCTGCAGACAGGGCAGGGGGGCAGCCTCTTCGGTCTGCAGGACAACGCACTTCACAAAACAGGGGTGGGTCCCAGAAAGACAGAAATCATTATCTTTTTGTTGATTAATTGTAGTTGCAAATATTTATCGATTTTTTTTTCTCATAAGATTAAGATAGTGTGGAGTGGAGTGATAATGGATACAAGTTGCGACCCTTTTTGTTGGGTTTTACATCAAAATCTGTTATCATGGTGTTACTGCAGGGCTGCAGGGGTTTTGAGTGATTTGGAGGTTCAATCCCAGGTGCCACAGGTGCATACTGTCATTATGTCCTTCCCCTATGTGTGTAAATGGGTGAGTGGTTCCTTGATTAGCACTTTGTATGCCTATTGCTGGGTTTCACAATACAGATGAGGGATAGCTAAATTTAATATTGTTAAAATGTAGGGTTTTTTTGTAATTTAGAAATTTTTAGGATATTGTCACTAATAGAAGTGATCAGGTTAAACTGGAAACAAATACTATGGGCCCCACCAATTGGAGGCAGAAAAACGCTATATAAATATGACCACGTATCATTTGTTGTCAGAAGAACAAGGGAAAAGCTTGTCTTTTCAGATTTGTTAACTTTCTGAAATATTGTTCCAAAATAACAACTTGATGATTGAATGATAAAATGCCTGCCCTTCTTGTTCTAACATTTTATTAACTTTGTACTTGTACTTTCAGGGCCCAGGAGAAAAAGGTGGGGACAAAAATGGCTGACAACTCTTCAAACTTGCAACTTATTTGAAATGAGGTCCTCTTTTTTGTCGTCTTTCTCTTCAACCTCTCTATGAATGTATTACAAATGTACTTTTTATCTAGTGGCGTTTTCATGTTTTAAATTTCAGAGTTTCTTCTTATAGTTTTGTTTGTTTCTTTTGTGTAGGCAGCTTTCTGAGAGCATGAATGTGGTCTCATTTTTTTTAATTGCACTAAATTGTGAGCTCGACCAATGGCGCCCCCTGGCTTTTGGTTGTAGTGTGAACTCTTTGGGTCTGTCTGACTCCTAGCACTGACCGTTCATAGATCTCCCCTACCCCTAGGCTTGAACCAATCTATTTATACAGTTTTCTGCCACTTCTTGCAAACATTAACCGTCTTCCTCAATATTCTGCCTTTCTGTCGTGTTAGTTCAAAATCTTGTTTAAATTTCACCTCACACAATACTGAAGATGTGGAGGTCCTTTTACGTTGAAGTTTGTGGTTAGTAGTGACATTTTTACCTGAAGATAGTTACCTCAGAACTTTCTACCTTTGCGATACTTAATATTTCATTGTAGACAGCTGTGGTTCATATTTGTGATGATACATTACCAAGATAGCCTTCACTGGATACAATTGCCCACTTAAACTGTAATAGCGTTCAAAAATGGCATTTTTAATATCACTCAGTTTTGTTTATTACAGACCACAAGAGTTTATAAGACTTTGTACCTTTCCAGTTGCTATCGAGATTATGCAGACAAAACCAAACATTTGGGGACTTCATTAAAAAGTAAATTGTTTGATTTTCTTTTTAAAATAAACAGTGCACTTTTTGCATGTTAGATGCTATCAAAGTTAATTAGCCATTGACAAAGTACCTTAAAAGGAGGCTTGGTGCTGACCAGGCCATTAGGGACTGACCGGTTTCTCATTGTTCATGAGTATTTTGCACTCTGTCCTGACATGTTTCATGTTCATACTTTTAATGTCCTCCAAATAGTTGTTCTTTTAGCAATACTGGATAGACAATGCCTTAATAATGTTATATACAGAGAAAAGGGTGAAAAGGCCTCCTAATGTTGTCTTTCTTTGATAGTGTTTTTATCTTTGGGTACACGGAGGACTCTTCCTATAACTGTTTATACTTTTGATAGTTAATGATCATTTCTGCAGAAACATGTGAATATAGTGGTAACTATAGTCTTTTTTAATGTACTTCTTTGTGTTCAGATGCTTTTTGTTGTGTGTGCTTCAGAGAAGTGAGAAACAGGATATAATGGGACTTTTACAGACATAGGAGATGTAATATTAACATGTATAATTCATAGTTTAGCTGTAACAGAGAGAGGAGAGCAGTGACTCGTCATAGTACTTATATTGGCTTTCACTGTTGGGTTTAGTCATTGATAAGCTTATCTGTCCATCAGTTTCATTATCACAGTTTTACTAACACACAGTAGGTCACTCATAAATACATGTAATCAATAATCTGTAATATTTTCAATTAACCTTTCCCTAACATGTGACAATATATCTTAGATTAATTTAAGTAGCACTTAAGCAGCTCACTTGATGGTCATAAATACTGTAGCAGAGACAGGAGAGTAAATTATATGAAAGACTTGAGCCACCTTCTTGACACGACTCCGAATGGGAGATCTGCAATTTATCATAAGTGTTATTTGAGTCCAGATTGGACCAGGTCCTAGACTTTGGCTGAAGTGCCAAGGGTTTCTGAAGCGGTTTCTTTATGTTGCACTGGGGCATTTGGGCCCACTTGTAAATCATTTTAGTCCCTTTTTTCCAATTATGTTTGATAAAAGTTGTTTAATGTTTGTGCAAAACATTGAGCTTTGAAGTTGGGCGACCAAGAAAAATCCATATTATGAATGTTGTACTGTGTATCTTTTATGTAATAAGACATAAGCACCTGGTTCTGAACGAGGTTAGATGGAGAGCAAGCTAAATACTGGGATATGAATTGCATGAAATGCAGTGAAGTTTCTCAAATGTGTTGCTAATTACCAAGTAAAACTATGCATAATTTTGAATGCATTGTTCCCTGAAAAGTCTAGAAATGAGCACTGAATTTAAAAGGACAAGCACGTTGTCATTGTACAGTGTATTGTTTTCAGAGAATTGATCAAAACTAATTTGACAAATATTGAGATTAAAATCCCTGTAAAGTATTTTGATATTTTTGTGTGTAAAAATTAAAGGCTTGAATAAGACATTCTTTTGTTAATAAATGCATCCATCCGTGTCATTCTTTTCAGCTTAAACTCAAATTTCTGGAGAGTCAACTCAACTCTACAATAATATACATTTACAAATGAATCAATTCACACTTGGTTCTTCAGTTAGGGCCTGGATGGTTTAATCAATATTAGGTCTTCATGTATTATCTATAATGCTATACCTTTAGATGTATTCTCTCTTTGGAATAGAATGACCCTTTTGTATTTATGAACTAGAAGTTAATCGAGCAGCCAAACCCTCCTCTTCTGAAAATAAACTCCAGTGGGCGGGGCTTAGGACTCAGCAGCCAATCACAGCGCAGGAGCTGACGTAGAGAAGGGGCCATGTTAGGACAAGTTGCGTTTGTTTTACAAATTCAATGCTTCTAGTCGTCTGTATTAGGGATTCTCTTGTCTGAATCTTTTCATTTATTAACAAATTTCTAATATTTGTTTGGTTTTAATGTGTGGATACAAATGAACACAGTCAGTTTTATCGTGGCGATGCAGAGAAGCTGCTTGCAAACCTTGAGACGACCTGAGCTCTGGGCTTCCTCCTCTGTGGTAAGTCCCTAATGTTTACAACTTTTCAGTAGATTGCATTTTATTTTAGTTTTATGGTGTTGAAGTAATATATTGTAATTGCATTGTAAAATGTGCATTATGTTCTATATTATATAACAACATTTTCTACTCTAAAGCAAACTATATCCACGCCCAGACACACCTTCAGTTCACCCTTCACACACACTCTGGCCCATTGTCATCCTGTAGTCTATATGTCTCGACCTGCAGCTTTGAGAGTAGGCCTGTCACTATTATAATTACTATTATTATTGCTATTAACTTTGTTCAATACCTGAAACCTGGAACAATATATTTTTGGGCTCAATATTTATGGTGGGGACTTTTTCTTTGCAATAATGGAGATTCTTGTTATTTTCGTTGAAGTACGATAAGATTTGAGCTGTAGAGCTTTAAATAAGTAACTTTTATGGCTAATTATTGATTAATGTGTTGCCACACATGCCTTTTAAATCTACAAATACTCTGAATATCTGATCTGAATCCTCACTACCTAAACCCCAGCACCTGCAGCCAGTCATGAATCAGGGCATCTGCTGCTGTAGGAGATGCTGCCTATATATTGAGAATGAGAAAACTTGTACATGTCAGCTTTTAGCACTGGCAACCCATGTTCAGTTGTAATTATAGCTTAGTTACTTTACTGAATCACCACAACACCTACAAGAACTTATCCAGTTCCATAGGACTAGATATAGAATAATCAATGCAAAGGGCACATCTACTCGACCCTACTTTAAACTAAATCTTATTCATCAAGATTGCCATCCTTGTTGTATGATATTATTACACAGCGGTAACAAGATACAATTTCAGTAAAATGAGACACAAAACTGGGTCCACGAGAAGAAGACAAGGCAAAATATTGACATCATTTATAATAGATAAATAGTGCAATCTAGTTCACAATTTTGACCTCAAAACTTCTTAATTTAATTTATTTCATAGTTTTGCAGTCATTATAACTCTGCTTTTTGGAATTGCACTTCGTCCAGAGGTGGAACTCCTCAGCATTTCACAGCATTTCATCCTTTTTGTCCAAACCAAAAGACTGTGCATAATCTTGTGGCAGTTTTTTTTTTTTCACATGAGATCTTGTGGCATGGGATCTTGTGCTATTCCTATAATCTATCTATCTGGTTTTGTAGGTACAGTGCCGTCTACAGTCCACAGACGTTATTGCTGCTGCCCGCATACCTTACAGAGTGAAGTTAAAAGCTGGCAAACGCTATGCCTGGTGTGCATGTGGACATAGCCAGAAACAGGTCTGTAATCAAATGAACCGGGTTCAGATTTCAGGGGCCTAAAGGGGGCAAAGCACAGGATGTAAGTCATTTAGAGTCCATTCTCTGATGTTTACATTCCTTCAGGCCTGACACTTGGCTTTTGTGAGGCAGCTTGTTGGCAGACATGTCCCGGGTTCTTAGACTGTAAAACATGTGCTGTTGGGTAAGACCATAGAACTAAATGTGAGAATTTAAGTTGTATGTTGTCAAGGATTGTTTGTATTGGCTACAACCATAATTAACATAGTAATAAATTAGTAAAATTGTTATCTACAGCACTGATTTGGAGACTCAAAGATTCATTCAAGTGCTAAACTGCTTTTGTAGCCACAGCTGCCCTGAGTCCCTGTTGGACTGGAAGCATGGCTGCCAATCTGTGCCAATGGCTTCTTTATCCAGAATTACTGACATAAGAGTGAGTCATTGGAGGTGATTAAAGTGTTTTGCCCAGGAACACAACGGCAGTATGCACTAGTCACTATGGTTGAGTGTGGTTATCTTATTGTCAAAGGTTAACAGTTTAATGCCAGCTCTGACGGATCAGTACTGCACCAACATGTACAACATGTTTCTTTGTTCTTGTGGGACTTTTTTCCGTAATATGATGAGATTTGAATAGTTGAGGGATGAATAAATAACTTCTTTGTTGCATTATAGATTCAAAATAACTACTTGTGTTTAAATCTGATGTTGACTTATTGCATCTATTATTGTTGTCAGTGCCATCAATTAGTTTCAGTGTTATCAATAATTCTCAACATTTTCTTTAGGAATATATCACACTTAAATTTGTTTTTATTGTGACAGACCTAGTTTGCTTCATTGAACAAGGAGAGTGAATGAACAATGCAGTGTAAAGATAATGCCTTTATATATATTTGTCTGCAGCCTTTCTGTGATGGAACTCACCGGGCCAAAGCACCGAGCATTGAACCAGTGCGCTTCACCGCTGAAAAAAATCGGACTGTCCTCCTTTGTGCCTGTAAACAAACCAAAAATGGGCCTTATTGTGATGGAACCCACATAAAAGTAATCTTCAATGATGTAGTGAACTATGTGAAACGTGCATTCAAGAAATAGAGAGTCCTTGAAGTGTTTGTGGAGTTGTACCAAAGTATATCTGTCCATGTAAAACAGAAGAACTTAAAATCATTTGTGTGTGTTGGGAGATTTTTCTACCTGCATGTACTGTATTATAAATATGAGAGCTGACAACATACATCTTAAAGACTGTCATTTCACCATTAATTTATTCATTCTCACTCTAGAATATATGTGTATCCTAGTTCATGTTTTGGATGTAATTATGCAAGATGTATGGAAAATAGGCCTATATATAAGTATATGTATGAAAAAATAATAAATGGCTTGTGCGTTATCGAATTTAAAGCTGCAACATGTATTTTTTTTGGTGGCGAAGCTGCAACCTGCTTGCTGCTGGAGAATTCCACAGTATAGCATTGAACTTATCTAGCATTAAATTATGTACAGGTGTTTTTCTACTACTACTACTAATTCTAATAATAAAAGATGAACAAGCATTCTTGCTGTGAGTGGGTTTACTTCTCCAGAAGATATATTCTGTGGGATATTGCTGATAAAAGAAAAACTAATCTCCATAGAGTCAATCAAAAAAGTTACATAGTACACGTTTAAGTGATTTTATAGTTGTTTGTGTAACACTTTTAGGACTTAATATTACCATTTTATGAGTTGACAATGTAATGTTTCCCGTCAAATGGTAAAGCACAGAAAATTTGGCTCGTGATTGGTTAGAATTAGTCACGTGATCCAGGAAGCGTTTTCACTACTGGCAGAGCATAGGCAGCTGAACTGTCACCTCCAGACATGCAGACTTTAACCAGATTTGATCACATATGGACAAATGTCACTGTGAAATGCCCGTGGACCAGAACAACGACAGCCTCTAAGGTAAATAAAAGCTGTTTACCCTAACCGGATTGGTTTACTGACCCGTGTTTTTGCAATAATACTAATCAGTGACAGCCATACAATACTAGCACCACCTTTATATTTAGCTGTGTATAATTAACCCAATAGGAAGAATTAGTAGCAGTATTAATTTGTAGCTTGTTTTAGAGTAGACATAATGTTATAACTACAGGATAACGTTGTAAATGAATAGTTTCTTGTTATTAGTAGTACATATAAGCTGTATGATTATTATTTTTATTTATTACTTATGACTTTTAGGGCTATAATTTGAATAAACAATGCCTTTTCATGAGGATAAATACAGTTAACAGATTTATTCCACAATCTGTGCTACATTGTTTAATACGCCCCCTACAGGATATGGGTAAGAAGTGGTGCATCTGAAATTGATTTCTGTCACCTCTGGTTTTCCCAGCTCTGCACATTCCCACCTGAACCTGTAATCCCATGCAAGAAACCTTTTAAAGTGGATGTTGTTGGTGGAAAACGGTATGCATGGTGCACGTGTGGATACAGCAAAAAGCAGGTAAAAAAGGTTAAAATTGTTTAATTAGTTTTGAAAATTGGTATCCTTTGTCGCAATCCTCCTTTTCTCTTTCAGCCTTTCTGTGATGGAGCCCACAAATTAAAAGCACCAAGCTTCACTCCTTTACGTTTTTTCCCTGACAAAGACATGACTATATATTTATGTGGCTGCAAATACACCAATAACCCACCGTACTGTGATGGCACACACAAGCAGGATTTTATAATATCTGCTCCACTGTATGAAGAAAAGGACTCTTAGGACTCTTAACATTTATCTAAATGTGGTTCAATTGTCTCTTAGGCTGTGTTCACATTTAAACAGGCCCCACAGCAAAATGTTGATTAAATTAGTACATTTGGACTTGACCATGACTATACCAAGACCAAACCAAATCTACAATATATTAGGACTAAATTGAGATACAAACAAGTGTGAATCCAGCCTTCTTAAAATTGTTTGTTAAAAGGTTGAAAATGAAAATATATGTCCCACAACACAGAACAGTATTGTACAGTATTTCTCGCCAGATGTTGGTTATATTTTGTGCTATTGATATCATATGTCCTGAATGGTTGCACTGGTACATGAATGTTAAGACAAATCATATTGGTTTGCATATGATGGTTCAGTCAGACTTTAAAGAAATTGGAAACATGATTTACAAATTGTTTATCGTGAATTAAAAGCTTCAGTGTTAAAATGTGTTTCAACTCAACAATCAACAACCATTACCCTACTACCTCGCCTCAGTATTTATTTCATATAGTTTGTGTATGTTTTTGTTCCTAATACATCTAATGGAATTAAGTTGGCTAATTTACTAGACAATTAAATCTAAACAAATGTACCAACATATTTGAAGTAGAAACTCTACTATGCAAAAATGACATCTCCATGGAGACAAGAAGTTGTTTGACCCTATTTTAATAGTCATTGAGAAAAAATGATTTAAGGATAACCGCATTGTGGATTTAATCAGAACGCTTAGGTCAGAGAACTATTAAGTTAACATTTTTATTGACCTAAAACATGCATGTATGGCCAATCAAAATGCCTCCATGTCTGATGTAAAGAAAATGCATGGAATGTTGAAATTTGAGGAGCTACAACAACGCACACAGCCAAAATTAATATCCCTTTTGAGGTTGTGGGCCGCTATAAAATGCAATTCACAATTTTCTAATGGACATAAAACAGTGGTAGTGCTTAAAACATTTGTTAAAGAATAAATGCCTTCTCTGGCTTGAAAATAGTTGTTGGTTGTGTTATGAAAGTGCATTGTCAGTTAAGAATGAATGAAGACTATACCAGACACTTATACAGCAGTTATTAACATGGAAGTTTAAAGGCAAATATCTTAGCTCTTCATGTACATCCAATAGCTTTTGACTCATGTTTTACCAAAGCCAAATAGATGAAACATATGGAAATGGGACAGACACACCGCATATACAATACAAAACAATTACAATATCTTGTATAAAAGATAAGTTTATACATATTATGCACACATGCTCACATTTGTTACATACTATACAGTTTGTATGTGTGCACGAGTCTAGTCTAACACACAGAAACACGCACATACAAGTGTCTATTTGGCCAAAGAACCAGTCATTTTCAGCAGATAGAAGATTCTGCCACAGATTTGTCCTTCAAATTCTGGACATTTTGCCGTTTAAAAAAAAAAAAAAAAAAAAAAAAAAAAAAAAGGGGATGCAATTGAAAAACTGTCCTCCCATTGAAAATATAAAGTGGTTAAGTCATAGCCCCACTCTTTTCGCCTCCCCTACTTTCTTCTTTGCCATTTCCGCTACTCGTGCCATTGACAGTCACCTTTCGCGCGTTACCGCCCCCTTGTTTTGAGGCTTGGGAGTGTCGCTGAGAGGTGGGCACAGTGGTATTACAGTTGGAGGAGGTCTGTGAGGAGGGTGGCTGGTTTTTGGGAGAAGATCCAGACTGTTGTGAGGTGCCTCTGGGTGTTGATGGGGTAGCAGAAGGGGGACTGTGGAGAGCTTTGTCGCTGTGGGAGTCACTTTCAGATGCTGGGCTCGTGTTGATCCCATCTGAATTACCTGCGGCGACAGACTGGGACAGTCTCCTGCGCTTCCGGTTGGGTTTGACCAAATACTGCAGTGGAATGGGCCCAGTCTGAAGAATAAGAATCAGTTATGTATTGAGTGTTACAGCTAAAAGAATACTGATATTAAACAGTTGGGTTGCTATTCACACCTCAAGCGTATAAAGAAAATAAATGTAAATTTAAACAATTTTAAAAACATTTTTTTTAACTTTTTTTTAAATGTCCACTATATAATTTTTTGGTAGAGGGTCTGCCATCTGCTCATCTCCACTCAGATATTATTATTTTGCCTGGATTGTTTCATGATATGGCAATGAGCTTACATCCTGGAGACAAGAAGGTGACACCAGGAAAACTTATAGGTCAGATCTGTGGAGAGTTTACCTCTCCACAGATCTGACCTATAAGTTTTCCTGCACAGTAAGAATTCATATTTTAGGCAATAGAATAAATGCAAGATATGTTGTTCACTTTAATGCCATACTGTGGGAACATTTAGGCAGCATGATAACATCTCCATGTCCATGGAGGCAATATTTCTGGTGGACCTCTCACCAGAAATATCACTGTGTATCATTCCTTCAATTTTAGGTAAACATGGAATTTTAAGGTTATGCAAAAAGAAAAAAGAAAAATAATAATCACAATATTCTACCTACAAACAAATTACTCAATTGTTTAAAATACAACTGTTTAAATTATTACAGTACTAAATTGCAGTATAATACAATGGTCATTTTCTGAAGTCATGCAGAAGTAAGCATCTGCAAACTTTTAAGGAGGGCTTTTCACCTCTTGTTCAAAAGATTTCAGCCCAAATTGAACTTGTCATAGACTCAAGTTGAAAGACTAAAACCACTTCCAGATGGTAACATCACAGTAAATAAAATGTTAAATGTTCTTAAGAAACACTATTCAATTGTATACAGTTTCACAATACAGGAATAAATGGCAGCCTACTTTCAATTGCATAGATTAGCATAGATTTTTAAAAATATTTTATTCCTGAAACTCTACATTGAATTGCAACTTTTTTTTTGTTTAAATTTTGTCCAAACGTTTTTTCATCCCTTGCCACAAGCGTTGCCCAGACATACATAACTTTTCATGCTTAAGATACCTTGCCAATTTTCCTCTAAAATAAACTTTGCTATAATTTACTTTATAGACTAATTGGGATCCTTAATTAAATAATACAAAGACTACTCTTTCTGGGGTCCACTACCTGACCTGACAAAATGTTCCATTACTTGACTTGTTTTATTTTGTTTTGATTTGTTAACTGCTATAGTAACGGTCCTAATTTGTCATCACTCTGAAACCTAGGAACAGTCTTCTTATCTTTACTCAAAGTGAGATTATTGTAATGTCAAGTGTTAGCAAAAGACACCCATTTACATCATGATAATGTAAAAGTACTCACTCTTCTCCACTCATAAAAGTAGGCAATATCCATTAGTGTGTAGTAGTCCTTCAAGGGTTCATCTCCATACAACACCTCCACCTGTAACAGACAAGAGGCAACGTTCTGTTTTTATTACAGCTCAACTCACTTTTAACTAAAACTAAAAAAAAAAAAAATCAAGATTTTATTAATTTAATGTATACCAATGTATGTAAAATGCTTAAATAAAATTTAAATTGCACCACATATTTGGTGGTACTAACAACAAATAATAGAGATTTAAAGTTGCACTAAGTAACTTCTTTAATACAGGGTCAGCTTATCTATATAGGAATGCTATTACTTGGCCTGGAATGTTCCACAGTATAGCACTATTAAACTTATCCATCTCCATGGAGACAAAACCTGATGCCACCAGACCAAGTTACAGGTCTGTGGAGGGACGACTCAGCTCACAGTAAGAATGCATGATTGTTGTGGTATATATAAAAATCTCTGAAAACAAAGATTGTTTATTGGTATATATAATGCCATACTGTGGAACATTCGAGACAAACCAATAACATCTCCATGGAGACATGCAGGTGACAGACCCTAAGCCTGAAAAGTTGTATCTTGCAGCTTAAAATAAGTTAAATACAGCCATAGAAAAATTACCAGTTACAAGATAAACTAAAGTGGTGATTTACCCGATAGTTGCTGGGTATGTCCATCTTGCTTCTGAGGAACTTTGCTAAGTGCATGACGGACATGGCAGCAGGGCATTGAAGAAACCGTTTACCATTGGACTAAAGACAAGAGCAAGAATCCACAAATCCACAATTAGTATGGATTTAAAAAAACAACAACTATATAACCAAAACAGGACCTCCTATAAATAACCAAATACTTAAGGTGTCATTAACTAAATCTGAAGATATATGTTGCTACAGTACAGTAACAATATAATATAACCCAGCACCTATTCTATTAAATGTACCTTGTCATTGTCCACTTCTGAATGCTGTTTGTCCTTATTTCTGCAGAATGAATATACAGTAAAACATAGGTATAAATTAATTACACTTTGGAACAACAATATATATTTGTTCTATTGCAGATCTTCACAACAAACAGACAGTCCAGTGTCATAGTGACTCACTTGTTCCTCTCGTAGAACTGTATGGAAAGACTGATGATTTCATCCTCTGCGATGTTAAACGTCTCCACTACTTCCCCAGGCTCCAGCTCACGGTTTTCTGCATAAAAGTCTCGTCGCCTCTTCATCTCATCTGAACACAGAGACACACACGCAGATATTAACCTTCTAAACGAGTTTAGAAAACAACAAGATAGATCATACAAGACAAAATCATACCTTTGAATAGCCCTGGGACAAGCTTATATACAATATCTTGTAGGGTTTTGTCAGCTCTAGAAAAAAAACAAAAACAAATTATCAATAAAACTGGATGGATGGCTTGCAGTTTCATCAATAACTCGCATCATAGATGTCTACTATCATATGGGAGTAGGCTCAGTGCAAAGAAACTGTTGCTCACCTGATGCTGAGCTGTGGACACGTCTTATGAACCTGGACGTCACATCGAGGACAGAACTTATTTGTCTCCAAAAAGGCAACGATACATGTTTTACAAACTACAAACAGAAAAGAACATCAGGTGATCAGAAAGGCCCCTTTATCAGACGTCTACAACAGGACCATGCCAAAAGAGACCACCTCTAATCTAATTTCAGCCTGGGGTAAATAAAGACATGTAGGCCAATGGCTGACCAAGAAACTTACAGGAGTGCAGGCACTCTACAATGGTGGTGGCATCAACTAAGTAGCCAGCGCACAGTGGACATGTGAGGTGTGGGTTGAGCTCCGTGATTTTAATCCGGCTGGGCTGCATTTTCTCCATCTGGACTGGTCTGTGGAGAGAGCGCACAGAAGGTCTTGTTACACAGGGCACGGAGTGGAGAGTTCCGCAGGGTCTGGACCATCTCCCATCTGGTCAATAAGCGGCTACTCCGCGCGCAGACAATGTCTGCAGCTCGTCCTTGGGACAGCCGGTGAGTTAAACACGACAAAGGGCGATGTGGTTGATATTCCCTGCAGCAAATACTTGTCGGTGACCACCAACTAGTGGTAAATATAATGTTATGAGCGAGACAGAGCCGGGGATAAGTCTGTGAGCTGCTCAGAGCGCAGCGGCTCAATGGCCCCAGTGTGGCCTCATCCAAGCATCGCTCCAACAAAGAACCTTCCGCGTCCCGGAGACCACCGACCACAGACCCGGGCACATCCAGAGCAAACAGCCTCTCACACATACAGCCCACAGCAGCACAAAGCAGCCATCTTACATTCACTGACAGGGCTATGGGCTATATGAAGAGGCGAACAAGAGACTCAAATGTGACACCGTGCACTTTGTGTGTCCCTCCGCGAGCAGCGTCGCATCGCCGCACAAACATCACATTTACCGCGTTGTTCCTACCTGATTACACATCAAAGTCCGCCTCTGCTCCACTCACGATCCAGCTGAATTATTGGGACTTCTCTGGATTTTGCAGCAGCGCCAGAAAATGGCTTTTTTCAGCCCCGTCAGAGGACAGCCCATTTTTGTCACGTGACATTATTTTGTCGCCTCGGTCTTGGGCTCAGGGACAGGGAGGCTCTGCAGGCCCTGTACTTTTCTTTCTTCAGTATTTCTCTGGTGTGTCCGCGTACATTCACGTTTAAACCGGCTCTGGACGCTTTATTTTACGAGCAAAATCGAGGGGCCCTGTGTGTGGCTCCGCCCCCCGCTGCTCTGCTCCTCTCGGTGTAATTGATTTAGCGCTGAGCTGAGTGCGGCCTGCAGGCCTCATGGCCCAGGGCCCGGAGTGGGCCACAGACCTCCACTACTACAGCTGTGTCTGTGTGGGCTCGCACTGCGCAGACAAACAGAGCCACAGAGACTGAGCCATGAGGAGCTATGAGAACGAAACTATTGACTTTTATTTAAAATACCACCAATGGCCATCATTTAGCAGTACCACAGCCAACAGTTAAATCAAATATTTTGGGACAGCGCCTTTTAGCTCCACACGTAAAGAAAATAACTATAATTTCATTAGTCTAGTGAACGAAGGTTACTAGACATTTTCAACATATCATTCAGTTGTTCGTTTTATCATTAAAACTCGAGACAACTCAGAATAACTATAAGTATTGATATTTTTCTTCAAAATGTTTCTTGTGGACTAACTGTTGATGCTGCACTTGTTAGGATAATGCAGATTTTTCACTTTTTTACTTGAGGCTACGTGATTTAACAATTTCTAACACTGCTTTATTGACTCACAACTGATGGAAAAACATGACTGTTGTTTGGTATTCCACTGTGTGATTGTGAAGTTCAGAAACCTTTAAATCCATACTGCATCATTAGAGTGTATCACTGTGACCAAAAGGCCTGTGTAATATTTATTTGTACTTTTAACACCTCTTGTGTTTCCACATGTCGGCCAGCCGGGGGCGCTGTTGACTGTGGAGTGCAGCACAGACGCCATCTTGAGGAGACCCCAGTGACTGACAACAACTGGAGCGCATCATGATGGGGTTACCGATGTCCAACTAAAGCAACATCACGTCACTTTGAGGGCTGCGGACGAAAGCGAAGCAGAGTAGCTGTTGTCCGAGTGTCTGAGGCCGAGGCTGGTTGTTCCCACGCCGCTGCCTGGAGCTCCATGGCCGGCTGAAGGCTCGTCTCCCGCGGCCTGCTCTGCTCCGGAGGAGGAAGGGTGGTGACGGCGCAAAATGCTCCACCGCTGACCAACAGCACAGCTTACCCTCATCCAGAGACTCCGCGGGCTGGACAACGAGCAGGATGCACCTATAGACGTTTAAAGCTCTTAATTTCACACCTTTCTATTGTAAAAGCTTTGAACGACAGCGATAGTCGCGCGGAGCTGAATTCATCCGGAGACATGTCATCCAACTGCACCAGCGCTGCGCCCGTCAGCGCCAGCAAAACCAAGACTAAAAAGAAGCATTTTATAGGACAGAAAGTCAAACTATTCCGTGCAAGCGAGCCTATTCTCAGCGTTTTAATGTGGGGAGTCAACCACACGGTAAATACTTTCTAAAATCCTTTGTTTTTACGCAGTTTATGCTGCTGTTTTGATTTTGCTAGCTTGCTAGCCAGCTGCTATAGGACTGCACTAAAATCTGTGATTGTCAGCCATATAGTCATTTCAACGTCTATTACTATTTAATTAACCGTGCATGTAGTAGGGTGCACTGTCTTGGAGTTAACCGTGTCGTTTGTGCAGTTGGTTCATGCACATTTCTGTCGCATGCCTGTGTACATTGCAGAGATTTTCTAGCAAAAGGCAAAAACGCAGCTGTAGGTGTGACTTTCGGATTTGCGTGCTTGTTGTAGAATGGGCAGAGACAACAATCTGACATCATGAATCATGTATGGGGCTGTTTGGGAACCAGGTCGTGAGCTCCAAGGGGCAACAGGGAGGGGTGTGACCGCAGACGCTACACACATGCATACGGCCACACAGAGCAAAACAGCAGCATCTTGTAGCGAGCAAACCTGCACGTAATTCTCCTGTGCAAGCCTATGTAGATATTCTTGCTTCTGTCTGTTATTGCATCTTCTCAGCTTTATAAATGGCGCAAGGGACGTACACTATCGCATTGCCTTGTGGCGTTGGCACCCTTAGACTATTTAAGCATACTGAAGGACAGAATGCTCCGTGTTGATGGATGGGGAGGTTTTGCACCAGCAGCAGTTTTGTGTTCTTGCCCACTGTGCAATGCATTACACCTCAGTATTGGCTTGTCTGTACGTACGCACACCCAAGCGCCGGGATACCGCCTCTATAACACAACTTTGAATAGAGAAGCCCCCAGCCATGCACAGTGGGTATTAATGACCCTAGATGAGTCTTACTCAAGCAAGAAACCAAGGAAAAGCGTCATATCAAGTCTCCAGATAAGAGATAGTATATTTAATGAATTGTAGATTAACAAGATACTAATGATCTTATCTAGGTCATTTTTTTAATTTAATTTGTATGCCCGTGCCTTAAGTATGTACATATAATCTATCACTATATGTTATTGAATGTGTTAGATTATGGGCTGCAGTTGTGTCCATCTCGACCACCTTGACTAAGTTTGAATGTGGTGTGTCAGTGAGTAGTGGCGTTCAGAGAGGATACTGGGGGCTAAATTTGTGTCAGTCTACCTCAGGACACTTTAACCGGCCAGCCAAAATCACACACTTGCCAATGGCATATATCCTGGAACTGTATCCTGCCTCCAGTAGTTCTGATTTGCGTGACTGACAGGCAAATTAACCAGTCAGAGAGCGCATAGGTTATTTTAGAGGCGTCTTCTGCATTTTAGAGTTGTGTGCTACAAATAAGCAGCTGTGATTGGATCAACTTAAAATACAATAGTTGTCTGGTGCACTTCAAACAGAAAGTAGGAGGGATCAAGTCAGTTGTGGCTATAGTAGATCACTAGTGTGTGGAGAGTGAATGAATAATGAAATTAAAATTATGTTTGACTGTGAAGAAACCACAATACAAAAACAATGCATTATTATTATTACAGATATAACAAAATAACACACTTTAAGATATGCCATGTAGGAGTCTACACAAATATGAAATACCAACAGCTCTGTCCCTAAGTGTAAAATGCGTGGACTAAGTATCCTGTTAATAATATGACTACCACTGCAGCAGCTCCAGTAACTCGGGTGGTGCGTGTGGGAAGCTACACGCAGGCCCGCTTATTTGAGGTGTGGGCGGGAAGTTGATCCAAGACATCAAACAGACTTTTCATCAAAGCACTTTTCTCAAACTCACAAGTTGAATGCATTTTTAATCGCGCCTCAGCTTCAGCACCAGAGAACACTTTCCACGCACTGTCACTGGCTGTTTGGCTCATGTTGTACGCCACTTGTTTGATGTCAGTATTCCTTCTAGAAACATACTGTAGATGTATAACGAATATTGGAAAAATATACTCATATGAAAGTATTAAATGTTATTTCATTTCAAAGGACTAGAATAGGTTAAAAATAAGTATTTATTGGTAGTTATCTAGTTTGGGTTTTTTTTCAAGAAATATTGAAGGAAAAATGGACGATTTTATTTGTAGGCAAAATCGCCCAGCCCTACAGCCCTTCCAGCCTTATCCTCTTACTGTTATTTTGACTCTATTGTGACCACTGATGTATAATTACCAGTACCACATCAGTAATCATTGATAGTAATACTTTTGCCCACTCTGCTGTGAACATTAAGTTTTGCAGATGTAGTCACAAAATACATTTTAATAATAATCATATTACATGACTTTTCAGCACTTTTCTAGACACTCAGAGTCACGGTTTTCTTCATCTGATGTTGATGAGTACATTTTGGGTATTTTCCTTTTTGTTAGCAGCTGTCTTATTCTAATTGCTTCCTTCCAGTGGACGTTTAGTTCAAATTACCATAATGCACATCAAATCTATTAGACAAATCTCAAATTACGTTTCATGCTGTTTTTCATTTCAACCATGCTTTTATGAGAATTGTCTAATTTTTTCAATGAAGATGTATTCGACAATCACAAACTGCAGTCCCGTGTTTTTTCACATAAGGTTAAGTTTAGTCACAATGATCATAGTCAAATATGATAATAAATGATAATGATAATTTTAAAAATGACTGTATACTCTAATGTAATTTTCAACCCAGAATTAGAGTTCCTTTAATGGTCCAGTTATCCTCTGTGTGTGATTTTTATTTATTTATTTTTTCCCTAGTACTGATTGTTCAAATAAACAGTATAGATCAGGATCTGGTTATAGGTAATATCTTTTACTGTAGCATAATGATAATGGCAAATCTTATCGCTTACTTAAAACTAAATCAGCGTTTTGATAGTATCCCATATGTTTTGAAGCTGATCTGATCCCCCTGCCCTTGTTTTGGGGTCTGTTGAGGTGAAAAGTTAATGATTATGGTTATAGTAAACAGACTGTGCCAGAGATTTTCAAGTGCAGATGTTTAAAACGCTGCCTCATCAGTGAATCACTCTTCTTTTAATAAGCAGTGACTCACTTGTACAAACAGTTTGAGGCTTTTGTGCTTAGTGCACACCTTGGCCTTGTTGAGCTTGAAAGTCTGAGATTTTTTTTGTCAAACCCTCAATATAAACTGTGTCTCAAAATAAATTGAAAAGGTTTGACTTCTGCATGCCTGTTTTGGTCCTGTTTCTACGGTCACATTTGGTTTGGTCCTTGATCATACAGTTCTGGATTCATTTTAAGTCTAAGTTTGTTTTGGGTGAAACCTTAAAGAATACATATTATGCTTTTCATGTATTTTGTATTAAACTATAACACAAGTTGATCACAATATTACATTTTGTTCATTGCAAACCACAATATTGATCCGAAAATATTTGATCGCAGAAACTGGTCCACTGACTTCCTGTTCAAAACTGCTGAACTGAGATGCAACGCCTCTTCATAGGGGTATTTCACCATAGCAACTCTGACCCTTTCCACCCTGTGTATGACCCAGAGTTTACATGTTTTTGGAAAAATGGGTGGAGATAGGGGGTAGGTGAAAACAGAAATTGTGCAGGACAATACAGGAATATTTACAATACAGGAATACTCCAAAGTTACTTTTACATAATATATATATTCCCTTTTTTAGTCCTCATTTGATAAGATTTACTGACAACATATTTACTTCTGGTCCTGTTTACAAGTCAGTATTTAGTAAATTAGATTCACTTTTACTCTGTTTAATATTTTAGTTTAGAAAGTAAGATGTTCTTTCAGTGTCTTGTGTGATAATTTTAACTCTAAACCTTTTTATTTTCTTCTCTCTCTTTCAGATCAATGAGTTAAGTAATGTGCCTGTACCAGTAATGTTGATGCCAGATGACTTTAAAGCCTACAGTAAGATCAAAGTGGACAACCACCTATTTAACAAGTAGGTACTCTGTTATCTCACTCTGTCAACAGCACCAGCCTTAATCCAAGCTTAAACTGCTGTAAGGTCAGCCTGTGAGGTTAGATAACAATGATACAATCGCCTTGATTCAAAATAGACATTGAAAGCATTTATTATTAGCAATTATTTGAGTTACCAAATACACCGGGTCATCTCATGAAGAGCTATGGTTTTACTGTACATGTAATGGGACCAAAACAAGTTAAAAGAATTTACAAAAGTGCACAACAATTATATCAATATACTTGAGATGTATTTTACATGCATAACATGGGGGTGGGAATAAATTAGCATTACTTCATCCCACTCTTTTTCGAGCAAAAGGGAATAAATAAACTTTGAATGTATCACATTTACAAAATGTCTAGAGACTGAAGTCTTCTTAATCTAAAAACATTTGGTAAATGTGATACATTCAAAGTTTATTTTTCAAGTTTTTGAGTTTTTTTATTTTCTAAGTTTATTCATGCAGTTTTGAAAAATTGTCCCAGACCAGTGCTTGAAATAAACAAATCATCATCATCACATGGGAAATATTTCATAAAGATGTTGTAAGTAGTGGACGATATTGACAAAAATCACTGTGCAATATTGTATTGGATTATCCCTGCAATGATTATCAAAATATATTTTCACAGTTCAATAGAAATGAGAAACCTTTTAATTTCTGATGTTTTAAGTTATCAGACAAATGCGATTGGACAGTAAAATTAACCACAAAAGTGCAGAAATATGACTTTATATCTGTATTTGGAAGGTGTTTTTTACATTTTATACCAGTTCTTTTTACAGCAAAGCGTACACCCACTTGTATAGCAAATGGCAAAAATATTGAGGTTTGGAAATTTTGGTAATAACTGACACTGGCTGGACTCCAAAAGTGATACATTATACCCGGAAAACCCCGAAATACCCAGCAAGGCTGCAACATTTTATTAGCAATATATGTTTAAAAAGCAGGATTCACTTTTTAGAGAAGACTGAAATATGAAATTGAAACCAATACTTGCCATATCCTTCAGAACATGTTTGTAGAGGTCGAAACTACAGACACCACAAGATTTTTCTGTAATAAGGCAGAATATTTTGTTTGTTGCTGAGGACATTCTATTATCTAAATAATGGCACCCTTTGTGGTTTGTTTCACCAACTCAAATTGCAATTTCATTTCGATTGCGATATATTGTGCAACCCGTGCCAGTACAAAGATTTCCAGTTGCGTTGTGGCTCTTGCTTCTAAACATGTTACTTTGCTGCTTTCTGAATGTGGCTTTACAGGAAGTGAAATCATGCTATGCTGCCTCCACAATAACAGTTCTCAAAGCATTTTTAACTGCGCACCTTTGCAATTCAAATGTTGAGTGTGCCTTAACCACAAATACAACTGTTTTGGTTGTCGTAAAATAAAGTGTGAGAAAATAGTTTAACAAAAAGAAGGCTTCTACTGGCATTTTTCCAATACACTTCCAGGGTTTCAGGTGACATCACAATATCCTATAGGAATGTAATATTTAATACAGATGGAGGGGGGCAGCTAAAATGAATATAATGATTTTTGTTGAAATGCAGCAAGTTGTAGGGTCTAGTCAATAACAAAAATGATCAGGTTCAGCATTTGTGAATTTACCTTTTAGATATTTCATGGCAAAATGTTAAATTATCAATAGGAAAAACTGTGTCTTGCCTCCATCTGGGACAATGACATCTAGAATCTGAAAACCACCAATTAATTAATTAAAGGGTTAGGAGTTCAAGTATTAAGCCTTGTTGTTCATAGGAATACTAATTAGGTGTGGTTATTATTACGTGTTACCGAAAAATCTGAAAAAAACTGAAAAATACTGAAAAAAATAATAATGTAGAAAATGTAGAATATGTAGAATGTAGAAACCTGCCCAGGTGCTTGTCGTGTATTGCAAGTTACAGAACCCAGAAATCAAAACGGGGATTCATCTTGATTGTTTCATTAAGACACAAGACCACATTTCTCACATTGGTAGAGATCTGACTCCAGAGTTTAACTTGAGCCTGGTTTAGTCCTGATGTAGATTTGTTTTGGTCCTGGTCAAGTCCAGACTTGATTTGAAAATATATACAGTATACCCTATAAGACATTGATCTGATTCCTTAATACAAGTGATTATGTGTATTATGTGTGTACTTTTCAATACCTGAAAAGTTTATTATCACAGCAAATATCTATATTTATTTAGCACAAGTTTAGCTAACACATTTTTTTCACACATTTTTCCACACCTCAGCAAAACCTCTATAGAGATTTAATTTACTTCTGTACATGCTTTTGAAAGTAAATTCACCACAGATTTTGTGTTCTTTTGTCATTTTGTCAAATGAACTGTGTAACTTTTCTGATGGATGGTAAGGCACCTGCTTGTCTCCATGGATATGTTCTTTCTTTGATTGTAATATTCTATTCTATTCTCTATATTCTCTTTTCTGTCTACCTGGCATTTATTCATTTACCTGTGTTTTTTTCTTCTTACTGGGTCATCATAGTGTGGAACATTCTAGGCAAAGCAGTAACATCAGCCATGGAGACGGGCAGGTGGCGTTACCTCTACCAGAAAAGTTACATGGTGCATTTCAAGTTTCTATGACTATGTGGTCCAATCTATGGTAATTACAGCAGACTCAATAGAGTCAGTAAACATTATTATTCCTACAAAGTGCATCTGGATTTTGAACCACACAATCAGTATGGCCGCTGTGAAACTGTGGGCATCACATGCAAATGAGTGTTTCTTAGTCATCAGATAAACAGAGCTCACAGCCCCTGGAGCTACATCTGTGACGGCCAACTCAGTGTGTGGATCCTACGATTGAGAGCAAACTGTCTTTTTGGACGAAATTGTATGATTTTTAACAAAACAGATGCCTTTCAGTTTTGAATATTTTTTAGCAACAGCACTTTGTCCAGAAAAAATATTCCATACTATAAACATCAGAAATCATTTTGATCACTCCTTACAAACAACGCTACTACTACTACTACTACTACTACTACTACTACTACTACTACTACTACTGCTACTGCTGCTACTGCTGCTACTGCTACTGCTGCTACTAAAACTATTACTACTGCTACTGCTACTACTGCTAGTCTGTTTACTAATACTGCTACTATATTCACAGATAGTTTTACTACTATTACTACAACTGCTACTATTACCACTATTAATTCCACTACTACAAAACAAGTAGTAAAACCATTTTAAACATTGCATGAGAATTGATTGAACTGTAAAGTGTATTTCCAAACTACTTTTTAAAGCATTGTGAATAATTGTAATCATGCTCTGTTACTACTGACTTTTAAACATGCATAGAGAAGGAGAGCCAGCCTATTGTTTCAGCTGCTTAGTATGCATCATTAGGCCTCACTAAATCCTTTTCCCTGTGTCTGTGTTCACCAGAGAAAATCTGCCTAGTCGCTTTAAGTTCAAAGAGTACTGCCCCATGGTATTCAGAAACCTGAGGGAGCGCTTCAGCATCGATGACCAGGACTACCAGGTCAGTACTACATGAAAAACCCCGTACTGTACAAGTAATGTGTAATAAGGATATGGTGAACGCACTAGTAATGCTTATTTCAATCTTTTGAATTGTCACCTAATCAATCTTTAGGCTATCCTTTTGGGTACATGTGAGTAACCCGAAAAAAACAGATATTTTATTTATTTATTTATGTATTTGACAGGGACAGAGTACATTAATGAACATTTCTGTAAATGTACCAGATATAGCCACAAGGCTAATTTTCATCCGCAGTCCCTGGACAGATGTTATGGTGTCACCCTAAAAAAAGGAGGTTAAAAACAAAATATTTACATTACTATTTACAACATTAATCACTCACATCGTTGCACACAAGTTCAATATTTACATGCACATTCATTCATACAAGACGAGACAACAAACGTTTAGACATGATTAAAGACAGACATGAAGCACACAGATAAAATCAATGTGAACAAATTTGATTGTTAAGAAGCCACTTTTTTAAATGAGTTTTAAAATTATCATAAGTTGTGACTTCTCTAATTGTGATGGGTATGGAGTTCCACTGATGTGCTGCTGTAACTGAGAAAGACGACTGTCCAAAAGAGCTTTTCCGGAATGGGATTATGCAGTCCCCTCTAACTGCCCCCCGAGTAACCCGGTTTGTGGATGTTCTTACTGAAACAAACTGAGACAGTGGAGGTGAAGACAGATCATTAATAATTTTAAACAGGAGACACAGATTTGTATATTTGAGCATGTTGTCCCAGTTCAGAAGATTAAGTTTCTTTAGTATTACACAGTGATGATATTGTGATAAGCCAATAATAAGATCTGATTTACATATACAAAATAAATCTGTAGTATTTGAAAGACAAAGCACTTTGAAACTTTTAAGTTCTCATTTTCTTTTTAATTTTTACCACATGAGGTTGTTATATGCATATTTTACATTTAAATATAGAAGTTTTGTATTGGCAACTTTAGCAATAACAATACAGTGAAAGTTTGGATTAGAAGTTTTGTATATTTAGAAATACTGATACTGTACAAAAATATGAGCTGAAATTCAGTAAAGAGTTAAAGAGTAATATGACCTAGAATCAAAATCTTACTTGGTAACTTGTTTATCTAACTCTCAACATTTACCAGTGGTTTAAAGATTAATAAATTAAGCTTGAAATAAGCAAAAACTATTTAAAATTATTTTCTATACCCTCTGGAATCCAAAACCTCTGGAAATACCGTAATTTCACGGCTATAAGGCGCGGTTAAAAGTTGCGAACATCGCGGGAGCGATGGATGACAGACGGCGAATACGCCGGCACAATTTGTGAATGGATTGTGGATGCTTGGGCTAACGGTGCGACTTTTGTATGTGTTAAATGCAGAAAAAGCACAAAAAAGCACCCGTAACTGAAGCTTCGCCTTATAATCCGGTGCGCCTTATAGCCGTGAAAATATGGTAAGTAAAATTTCCAGAGGTTCTGTTGCTAATTTACAGTCCACCTTAAGGTCATTAGGGCCACAGCATTCTCCTATATTACTGGGAAACACTGTTCTTTGAACTAATCTCATTGCTGCTTTTGTGTTGTTTTGTCAGAACTCTCTAACGAGGAGTGCCCCCCTGAACAGCGACTCACAGGGGCGCTTTGGGAACCGCTTCCTGTCAAGCTACGATCATCGTTTTGTTATCAAAACTGTGTCGAGCGAGGACATTGCAGAGATGCACAACATCCTTAAAAAATACCACCAGGTAAAACCACACTCATTATGTTTACATGCATACCAGGAAAACCAGGAAATCGGATAACTGGCCTAGTTCGATTAAATCAAATTTCTAAAAGCGAGGAACTACGACTGAGGTATCGTGAATCAAATCTCAAAGATCCCATTGACACATCTGGAGAAGCCAATTCATACTTGGATACCTGCTATGTGTAACTGTGCAGTCCAATTTATATTAGGCGCAGAGTAGACGAGTAGAGGCATTCAACTGCGCTGAGCAAGAAACAGCCAGGAAAATATTAGACATGTGTTTGAATGTGTACTCACTCGTTTTAGATCAGCAGCGATGATAAACTGCAGTCGCTCTACCAAGCACATGTTTCTTTGTTTTGGTCCGCTACATTAAAGTGAAAATGAAACTTACTGGAGAGTCAATATGTTTTTGAGTGTTAGTGTAGGTGTGTGTGTGTGTGTGTGTGCGCGCGTGTGCGTGTGTGCATGTGTGCACGTGCACGTGCGTGTGCGCGCGCGCTATAGAGAGCAAATAACTTGTTAGATAAGTGGCATCTCATTTTCGTTAATCATTTGATTTTCAGACATGCTAGGAGCTGCTTCACTATTTCTGATAGGAATGTAGTATTGAGTGAGACATTGATGTTTGGCCAGTGTCCCGAGGAACATTATTGCGCCTTGAGACATTGCCTTGTGTGCCTTGAAAAAAATCTAATTTCAATTAACTGATTCACACAGTTAATAAATGTAATATTTCATTGTTTTGTAGTGTCCTTAGCAAACTTCTGAACTAGAAAACACACAAAATGTCCTCCATTATAAAATCTGTAATGTCAGACACTACATTTTTTCTCTATTGCATATAGGTTTGTTGCAACTCAAAATTTGTAGAAAAATACTGTGGTAAAATATCAGGATTATGGTTCTTATACTTGACTCCAGCAGTTGAGAGAGCAGTGACAGATGCCTAAAAGGAATATTTATAAAATCGTGAACAAGTTTACAAGTTTGTAATTGGAAAAGCTTCAAGATGGAGGTAGATGGTCGATGGGGGTAGCAAAATCAAGGAGAGTGGAATAAGAATTAGCTTCCCCACTGACCCCACCTGTTGTTTTAGTATTTTAACTCCTCAGGGTGCTTAATTGCCCCTCTGGAATAAATTAAGTTATATTAGTTGATTGATTGAGTTGGAATGTTTTACTTGGAGGTGAGTCTGAATGAATAGGGCCCTATTTGTACAGTGAGGTACACTCATGTTAATATTTTGGAGATTTTGGCCATATTAATCCCTAACACATACTGGATTTATTAAATCTAGACATGTTAATTGCTTACATCATCTAAAAGGTAAAGCATATGTTCTCATCATTCTGACTCCCAATGGAACGCTTACAGATCAATAATTTTGAAATGATAAAAACATAACTGTCTTGTTTTGGTGTTTATGGCATTAAAAATCTTGAAATACCACATTTTAAAAGGCACTAAAAAGCATTACATTTCATTTGCTGAAACCTGCCTGAACCCTGTATTGGGTTGATCTAGCATAGTGAGTGGAGAGATGTGATGAATACTGTTAGGATGCTGAAGAAGAGCAGTCAGACAAGCGGCTTGTGGAAGACTAAGTGGGATAGTCAAAGGTTGGTGGATGTAAAAGAAATGACTGCAGAGTATAGAATAAGATGTAGGCTGGTTGCTTGCTGCTGAAAAAGGGACAAAATATATGAATACTATTCTTTGATTAACTAACAAACTTGGAATTGATCCTGGCCTACTGTTATGTGGGATGTAACATTTTTTCTCATGGTCTGATTAGCATAAAGAAAAAATTGGAAGGAAGAAAATGCAAAATACTCAATGTGCCATTCGATCCAGTCTTTTTAGTTATTTCATTGTATTACTATCTATGATCTCATATTGTTTAATGGAAGGTCACTACCATTGATGTAGTGCCTGCCAATTTCTAATCGGTTTACTCTCTCCTCTGCCTCTCTTTTTACTCCTCTCATTCCTCACCTTCCTCTGTCCTGTTTCTCCATCCTCCTCCTCTTTCTCTCACCCCTCTCTTTCTTACCTTTCCCCTCCCCTCACTCTTTTTCTCTCCCCTTCCTCCCCGTCCTCTCCTTCTACAACCCCCTCTTCTTTCTCTCTCTCTTTTCTCTTCCTCTTTCTGTTTCTTCGCCCACTCTCTCTCCTCTTTGTCCAGTTCATTGTGGAGTGTCATGGCAACACGCTGCTCCCTCAGTTCTTGGGCATGTACCGGCTCACGGTGGACGGAGTGGAGACTTACATGGTGGTCACCAGGAATGTATTCAGCCATCGCCTCACCGTGCACCGCAAATATGACCTCAAGGTATCACACCACCTAGGCACCACGTGGATATTTGCAAGAAAAAAAATATTTCACTCATAGCAACTACTTAAATTAAACTAGAGATGTCACAAGGTCAAATTTTTTTATCATTTTTTGTGAGAAGAAAGACACTGTGATTTGCAAATGTCAAAAATGAAATGGTAAAATCCTCTTAGCCTGATCATAATAGACCATCATAAAGCTATATTGTAACATATCATATTACAAAAGTACTGAGGCCACAGACTCTTAACTATGAGCCTCTTCATGTCCGTTGACTGGAGGCAGTTAAGGGGGCATTCACATTTTCCAGGTTTGTTCCTTTTTGATCCTGGTGTAGTCCTGGTCTAGTCCAGGTTTAGTTAGAAATGTAGTCACCACTTAGTCCCAACTTTGATGTGGTGTGTTCACTCTTGCCAAATACCACAGGACTCACCAGTTCCCCCAGCAACATGTCAGGGGCTTTTTGGGAAAGCATGAATTTTTAGATCTCATTGCAAAAGGGACAGAATAGTTAATGTAAGTTAATGTTCTCTGTATGAATTTGAAGAAACACAGATGAGATTGTAAGGCTCATAGAAATACTGTACTGTACATTGTCATTTATTTTACTATATACTTTTCTGTAGTTATTCTTTTTGTGGAACAATAATCAATAATGATAATGATAATTGATGTCTACTGGACTCTCCATGTTCAAATTCTAACAAAAAAGCTGAAATTGTTCAATGAATACACCATCTAGGTAGTATAATTAAATCAGAGATGAAAATTGTTGGTTATGATTCTTATAACCAAACTTTTTTATTTCTGGCTATTATGCTAGTAAAATTGCACTAAATAGGCACGATCTGCTTTTCTCTTGGCAGTGAAAAAAATGTATTATCAAGGTAAATATTTGTTTGACTTTAGCTGCTAACAGGAGCCCAGAGCATGCACAAAGCATTCTGCTCCAAAAGACAGAGCAGATGCAGCTGTTAATCGCAGTCCCTTGAGTTCGGGCCATTGTTGGATTCTCTGAATGCTCAGCCCTCCGAAAATGACACAAAACAAATGTCACTTTCTCACATCCAGGAGCAAAGTGTAAAACAGCACTCTATTTCAAAACAGATTTTATTATTCTCAGCTTTCTGTGAACGCTTCATGCTCTGCCAAGTATAAACCTAAAAACATCCAACATCACCGAGAGGCTGTCAAGGGAAACATGTTTACTAAGCGAACATATCTGCAGTTGTATTTTTAAAACATCTTTGATTCTTGTGCTAATTTTGTCTCCTTTTCTTCTCGTTTTAAGGGATCTACAGTCTCAAGGGAAGCCAGTGACAAGGAGAAGGTGCGTTTCATTTTGTGTTGACAGCTGGTGGAATGAGGTGACAGAAATAAATGCCCCCAGCTCACCCCGAGACAAACTTGCTGATAAAATGACGTCTAAATTAAGTCTGCAGATGTAGTTCACGAAAACATTGGTTAACAAGCTGTGGTCTGGGTACTGCTTGTCTTACCCTGAAGTTTTGATTTAATCATCTTAAATGCTTCTTTGGGAATACCCGTCTTATTTGTAATTATACAATAAAGTCCCAATTATGTGCACTAGTCCTCAATCCTAGAATATAACATAGGACTGTAATCCTGATATAGTCCTATGTTTCTTGTCTAGGGTCTGCCATCTGCTTTTCTCCATGGAAATGTTAGTGCTTTGTCTGGAATGTTCCACTGTATGATATTGATTGCATCTGTCTTGCATTTAATAAACAGCAGGTGTTTTAAGTGCAAAAAAATACCTTGAAAACAGATCCTGACCACAGATCTGACCTGTAACTTGGCCTGCTGATGTCACCTTCTTGTATAAGTTAAATGCCATACTGTTAAATATTATGGCAAAGGAATATCATCTTCTCCTTGGAAACAAGTGGGTAGCACATCCATCAGAAACGTCACATGCACTTTTAAATAATTAAGATGAAGAAATAAAAGTAAACTGTTTTCTGATTATAGTCTTATGTAAGTTTCATCCTAACTCCTGATTTACTGTTATATAATTTGGCTCTACTGTATTTAGTAATGGTCATTTTAGCCTGCAGTTGGTATTTGAAAGCCAAATATATAAAGTTTGAGCACCACTGTTGTAGAGCAGTGCTTTTATCTTGTGTGCTTTAGGCTACTGCCAGTGTACACACTTTTAGTACTGTGATGGTGATAAGATAACATGGACTCACTCATGATGGGGCCATTAAGTAAAATTTAAGTCAAACAAAGATTATAACTAAATGGTTATTTTGATTCACCAAAGTCATAAATGTTTAAATATTTCTCCACCTGTTTGTTTAGGCTAAAGAACTCCCCACTTTTAAAGACAACGACTTCCTGAATGAAGGCCATAAGCTGCAAATAGGAGACGACAATAAGAAGTTATTTTTGGACAAGTTAAAACGTGACGTTGAGGTAAGAGGCTTTGATTAATAACATTTTAACGGTTGTGTTTAATCACTTATTCCTATTCATATCAAATGTACCTTCATCCCATTTAAGATAATGATAATAATTAAGTCACACATTTTGAGTATTTCCTGATTCTGATTGTTAGATCCGTGACAATTAGAATTGACTGAATGCCAATCTCAATTACAATGCAATTAATTTCACAACCTTAATTAGGATGAACTGTTAACAAAATATAAATATGATCAAATATAAAGTTGGTATTAAGTTCTTAAAGATTAACGTAAATGTGTCAAAATTCCCACAGTTCTTAAATAAACAGTAGGAACTCAACCATGTGTTATTGTTTTAAACTCGGCAGGCTTTTTCCCCAAAGGCAAAACCAAGCAGTTTTTGATGAGACAGTGAAGGATTCCCTTTGAACAACACCCGCTGCACCGCCCCCAAGTGGTTAGAAACTGTATTGCCAGTTTATTGAATGTGCAGCAATACAACTTTCATTACTGACTTCTCTATTAACTCTTAGCTATTTACAGCCATGCACTGCCACTTTCATATTGTCGACACACTTTTTGAGTGCATACACTGACATAATAAAATAACTGCACTATCCACAATTTGGAAAACAACAGTGAATTGAAAGTATTGTCAAACTTCTGTCAGCTTACTTTATAAAAAGATACATACCAACTTTTAACACTTTTGCTTATCAAAAATGTCAAGTCAACAATTAAAATTATATTATGTTCCCTCATTAGCAAACTAGTATTTTGATTGGTTCATGCATGTTTGGGTAATCCTGTATTATTCTGCATTTGAGGCTTGAGTGCTCAGTCACTTTTCACCATTTGTCTACCATTAAAAACAAGTATATGTAAGTGTGTTGCTAGTTACAGTGAAATGGACAATGAAGAGTCGGGGGTTCTCAGTTATTATGTTTTTAGGCTGTTTAAGATCAATATTGTGGTTTATACTGAAATGTAAAAATGTAAAATAATTATCTCACATTTTGTAGATGAATACTAATTACTGAAAATACAATATCTATAATCAGTTCAAATATGACAAATCTTAAACAGTTTGATTATAGTGTTTTGTCTTGCAGTTCTTGGCCACACTAAAGATCATGGACTACAGTCTACTGGTGGGCATACATGACGTGGAGCGAGCAGAGCAGGAGGAGATGGATGTGGAGGCAGGGGGGGAGGAGGAGGAGTATGAGGCAGACGGAATGGGGGGCGGAGCTCTGACCGGCTCGTTCGGGACGCCTCCAGACAGCCCCGGGAACCCTCTGAACTGTGGGGGATTCTTTGGCCCCGGAGAGTTCGACCCCTCTGTGGACGTTTACGCAATCAAGAGCCAGGATGGTGAGCGCTTTAGGCAGGAGGCTAGCATCCACATACATACATACTTATATATACATATATACATACACACGCACACACATACATACTCATCCTGGTTCACTTGTGTGTTGCGCTAAACCCAGATCATGGCAAAAAGACTCACTAGACTAAACTTAACTTGAAATGCAGTGGGAATCTGTGGCAACACAGATTGTTGTTTAACGTGTGACTGATTTCTTCTCATTCAAGGGTTAAAGGTGAACATGTTTTATGTTGTTGTTGTTTTTTTCAGGAGCTGTGAAAAAAGAGGTGTACTTCATGGCCATCATCGACATCCTCACGCACTATGACGCAAAGAAAAAAGCTGCACATGCTGCCAAAACTGTGAAACATGGGGTCAGTGTGCTTGGATATAATTTATTTCTATTTAATATATTTTATTTCATACATGTAAAGACAAAAGTCTCTTTGATATTGAGTCTATTGGTAAAGATTTTTTAAACTCCAAAATATGGGTATGGCTGGTGAGATTATAGAAACACCTAGATTTGACCTGCCTAAGTTTAAAATGAACCATGGTGCATGCATGCTAAAACATACATTGATCTGAATTACCATAGGTTTAAAAATGCAGTCCCTTCAAAAAAATCTGACATTATTTTACTTAACAGTTACTATGTCTGACCGACTAGACTCTTGCACATTTAAACAGTACATGTCAGACTAGAGGTTGGTAATGTATGGAATCATCAATAATATTATGAATGTTAATTTAAAGATGTACATATTTTATTTCAACGCTATAACAGATAGTGACAATAATATCTGATTACGGCATAAGTGTGTTCCACTTTTATTTTTAATATTTCAAACAAGGGTATTAAGTACTGGTAATATTTATGCAGTTTTTGGGTACATTTTCTTTCATATTTGTCTGAGACTTAAATTTCATCTAGACTTGACTAAGCACATTCTTGATGAATTGCCATGATATCTTCAGTTTATGATTTTTTAAATGCTGCAAAAAATACTAAGCTGACAATTTTTGTCAGTATCACCCACCCTGATCCCCTTTACAGAGCTAAATGGAGTCATTAGCTGATACAATTGTTGGTTGCTTTGTCTCCTCAGGCGGGGGCAGAAATTTCGACGGTGAATCCGGAGCAGTACTCCAAACGATTCTACGAATTCATGTCCAACATCCTGTCATAGACTCATGTCCCAGTCCAGCTCCTGTCGCTTACCACGCACTTATTTCTTCTCCTCCTCAATAATTTGTCCTTGTCCCTAACTTTGTTCCCCTTTAAACAAAAAATGATGAACTACAATCCTACCCCAGGAAGGATGTGCAAAAGGCTGTTACAAGTCCCATATACAAAAACAATGACTTTAAGAAAACTGATTATCCTTTTTTGGTGAAATTGGTCGTATTTTGCCACGTCGTTCCTCCTCACGCCAGCACAGGATCCTTGTCACGAATGCCTTGAATGAGCGCGTCAGTTGTAGAGGTTCACAGATTATTAGTGCAAGTCTCCTCAATAGGTTGCGTTCATGTGCAAGAATTTAAATGTTATAATTTCAAATGGAGGGAAGAAGCCTATGTAACTCTATGACAGATTCACGATTTCTTTGAGAAATATCCAAACTCTGAACTAGATAGTGATTTGTTTGGTATTGGCTCAAACTTGCCATATTAATCTTATGGCTTAAAATTCAACTGACAAGTCCATCCTTGGGTTTGAATAATGGCACCACTTTCTGAAGCCATTGGGGAAAAAATACTTCACAGCACTTCATCTGAGATGTTGAACTTGGTTCCAGTATTTGTTTCATGTGTATAGGTTCAGTAATTACAGAGATATTTACCAGGTCAACAAATCTGCAATCTGACAGTTAAACTGATCGGTCCTCCAGCTCATTTGTAAACTATAGGCATTTTAGAATGTTGTGATGTGACATGAACGCAACCTATTTACGTTCATGTTGTTGTCGTTTTCATAATTTCTCTGTTAGATACAAACACAGTGTAAACTTTCACAGAATGGTCAGATTGCATGACACTTTTGACAGTTCAAACATCAATCTTGTCTCTCTCTCTCACTCAACCAAAACAGTAAATTGGAAAAACAGGGAATCACACCTTAATGTATGTATAAGTAACTGAATGCAATATCAAAAATGCATGGCAATGACGTGTACATGAGACTCCACCACCCGTTGGAAACATCAAAACCACTGACGATAGTGAGTGTTATGACTAAAACGGACTAAAAAAGGAAAAAAAAATTGGTGTTTTGAATGTTACGTTGCCATATTGTTTTTGAATATTTTTTTGAAATTTTAACCGTGAGCTTGGTGGAGGTCGGTCTTACGTGGAAACTTCACTCAAAAAGGGGAAAATCTGCAACAAATACTTGTTTTATTACCATAAGAATCATTTTTATATCTTGTTTACATTAATGTAGCAATTTTGTGTTTGTATACAGTATTGTTTTGTTACCAAGAGACTTTAGAAAAAAAAGGTTACTTGAAAATGGTTCATTGCATATTAAAGGGAGTTTTATCTTGTTTTGGTTGTTGGCCTGCACTTTTTTATGAGATTGGGGATCTGAAGTTACAATAATTGTCTTTATTAATTGTCCTTATGGTATTGTGCTAAACCAATATTCTCATTTATGCTAGTTTCTCAGTCCAGCGTCCTGTTAACACATTTGTGAAACAAGTGGGTTTTGAACAAATAGTACCATTTTTATGATTAAATAAAAAAACTTTTGGGACAAATAAATATTTTGAATTCTGCTTTATCTTATTCTAATTTTAGAGACTATTATTAAGGTCTGCAGGCTTACATGGTTGAGTTTAGTTTGCACTTATGAAAGCTAGATTTTGTGTATTTTATAAATTATAATATGATGGAAGCTTTTGTTACCAGTCTGTGATGGTTCTAGTTCATACAGTAGTTAGATGAAGTGTGAGATAGTATGGTTATCGAAACAAATAACACCCAAGATACTATACTAAAACTATCAACTATATTCATTTGAACCTGCATATTGAAAATAATAGGACAAAATGAGATCTTTCCTGAATGGTGTTAGGATATCAATAAGTATAATGCCACACAATATTAAAGTGACCTCTAGATTTTTGTTGAAAATTATATTGTTCATTTGTTTCAATCTTTGGAGAGTATTGAGCCTTTTCATTTGTATTGAAACTGAAATTTTAGTATTGTGACATGAGGCATATTATAGAAAGTATAGAATACAGAAATATACCTAAACTGCAGACCAATTTTTCTCAGATCCATTGAATGCTGAATTAAGACTCTCATCTAAACCAGTTGCCTGTAAATAAGTTAACTACATCTTTCAGTTCAATAGTCTGAAAAGCAGTTTAGTTTAAACCAATTTATTTATTGAGCAATAAGAAAAAAAGACAGTACAAGCAGCCATGTTATTTTTTTTGATACAAAATGTGTATGTGTTGTTGAACAGTGGAGAAATAAGATTAGTCCATTCTGGCTTTGAGAGTTCTGGTAGTAATCTTATCCTTTTCACTGCAAATAAAAGCAGAAGAAAATAGCTATTTGAAATGACAACACAACGTAACTTTGTGCTGAACATGTTTTCTCTATACTTACATGACATGTACAATTACCCCCATTCCAGAAATGGCATCTCTATCAACAGCATTGAGCATGGCCTGGGAAATGGTCTCAAACAAATCATCAGGCTCCTGAAATTCAAACACAAAGAGATAAACTAAACAAGAGAAACCATAAAACAGTTTGAGAACAGCATTGAGTTTTATCAAAGGATACCAAAAAGGAGTTTCTAAGTCAAATTTAAGATAACTTCTTGACAGAAATAGAAACCAAATTTCCACTTAACATGTAATATTTTTCTTCTATATAGATGAACATGAAACAAAAATAATAACAGACTTCTCGACCTTATGTCAAAGTAGGATTGAATACTAATTAATAATAATTGTGAGACTTGCAATAATCGTAGCAAAAATATTTTATACTGTGACATCCCTACATCCAAGATCAATATTCCAATACCTATATATACAGTAGAAGAGTGTCAGAATAATTTCAAGACACTAAGCAAAACATTAAGTATTAAAACATTCAGTTTTAATACTCTTGCACATCCTTACGATCTAGCACTCTACTTTAGACACTTGGAAGACTAGTAGTATTCGTAGTCGTAGTAGTAGTACTCTTAGTAGTACTCTTAGTAGGACTCACCATATCTGGCTCCCACAGCGACTCACACATGCCATACATTTGCTCTGAGCAGGTCCCGCTCACCACAAAGTCCTCGGTCACCATGGGGCAGCCAATCAGGTCTAGAGAGCAGATAAACGGCTCCAAGGTCTTAGGATCAAGTCCTGCGATCACTGGCTCAATGTAGTAAGGACCAAACCTTTAAAAAAATAAAATAAAAAAGAGCTACAGTTACATAGGACAATTATTTGCCACTATTTATCTATAATACAAGGACTAAACTTTGAAATATGTGGTTTATATTTAGATCATCTGGCTGCTGTGTAGGAAACTCATGCCTCACCGTCTTTCATACAAGAGGTTGGACACCATGCTCATGAAAGTCTTGGGCTTGATCTGACGACCCTCTTTCAGCTCATAAAGGTTCAGTCTGAATTTTAGTCTCTGAGCTCTGTCAAAAAGACAACACAATCTGCTTAATATCAAACATTTATTTCAAGACAGATTACTGTGGCGAGTAATATATATTTTTCTGAATTTTAAAAATTACAAAAAAACACTTAAAATTGCATTGCATTTTTACTTGGTGCTGTGCAGTAATAATATATCCTGTATTCTTCCATTTTAAATGAAAACCAAAAAGAGAAAACAGAAAAACAGAAGAGAGTGAACTGATGCTTGAGCCACTTTTGAAAGGAAACCCATTCACCTGCTGCCTTTAGATGTTTGAATTAAACATGCTAGAAGACAACAGAGACCTTCTTCCTTCTCCCCATAAGTAATGCTACATTAGGTGATACATTAGTGGTATTAGTGTCATTACTTACACTGTCTGTACATCAGTGGCCAGTCCAGCCAGCCCAATAAACAGCCTCTCTCCCATTGGAAACACTTTCTGGAAGTCTGTAGTGACCATCTGTGCCTGAATCCCAAACCTCCTGTCCGCTGCAATGGCCACACAATTCTTCCCTCTCATGGCCATCACAGCCCCACCATTATATGACATAATAGACTGCGAAAAGAAAAAATATAATTAAAATCAGGCAAATGGCTAGTGACAAGCTCTGCGCAATGGCATCTTATTAATTTAAGGTGGTCATGATATATTTTTTCCACACTAAACCTGATCTTACGTTGTAATTATGTTAGATACAAAGATTAGGTTAGTAACAAAAGTTTGATTGTGAAACATTTAATTTTAGGTCACTTAACCTGCCATAAATTGTAGTTTGTATCACGTTTGCGTTTTAATAACATTTAACATTTTCTGTAATATAAAGATGTATTGTAATCTAGCATAATAGGAGTCACTTATTGTGATTACTGCTTGTGTCTTACAGTGAAGTAGCCAACTAGTCAATGGAAAGCATAGCATCCAACTGGGATAAGATAAGCAATTTTGCACTTGCTTCTGTGAAACATCCGCTAGATCAAACTAAACATTATTTTCCACATGTAATTAATAAAGACGAATGCCATAAAATAAAACAATACAACAACAAAAAAGATATACAATTGCTCCATGGAAGTATAATGAATAGCTCGCGAAAAGATGCTAACATTATTAGCACGTATATCTTACCGAAATTGTTAATATTATTTACGTTAAATCCTTTCCAATAAAATTAAACATCAAAAAAGACTCTTACCATTTTGGCAGGTGAGTGTTGTGTTCTCTATAACTAAAATCCTGTTTATTTTAAGAGTTTTAATGAAAAGCTGCTGCTAGCATTGGAGAGTGACTACACGATTTAGAAATACGGAAGTCAAACAAGCCTGATGTCAAACGTCACTACTTTGCTTAAAGCTGATTGGACAGTTCACAGAAACTCGAGCTGTGATTGGAGGAAAGGATGCGTGTTGGTAGTTTGGTTGCCGCGTGCTAAAGTGAAACCGTGAACAGCCTTTTATACCGGTAAACTAATTTGTTCCTTATAGATCTAAATGATTTTAAGTGTTTTTATCTTATGTCATGATAATATTTATTCATGATTGGATATGGTAAGGGCACAATTTTGTAGCTATTAAACCTTTGGACTAGTATTTGCTTTGTTAACTAGTGCAACTAGTGTGATAGCTTTGTTTGTATGTCATTTCTTACCTCTTGATTATGGAAACTGGGAAATATCACTTCTCAACGAGACACAAAATGTTTGGACTATTGTTTATTTCTCAGGATAGTTTTCAATAGTCAATCAATATTACAACAACAAAAATATATAGGTAAATACATCCTATTATAAAACAACCAACAATACTCTGTACAAAGTTACAGTGGATTTATGAATTACTGCTAAAATGTTAAACGAAGGATCTGTACAAGAAACAGTTGTCCAACAAAAATAATGTGCTTTTAAAAATAAAGCCAATCCATGATAACCATCCATTCCTGCACTAATAACATATGGGTAGACTGAATGTTAACTCATGGTCTGTATTTTTTATCTCCTCATGAAATGGTCTTGAGAGGCTGCAGTCCTCTGAATTGAGTGGATGTTCCTCTTCACTCGGTCTTCCAGCGAGGAGGAAGTCGCACTTTCCAGTTTCATGTTGCTGGAAAATAATTAGGAGGTGAGTTATTTAAGCTGTGAAAAATGATACAATCATCTCAACATAAAAGGAACTTACTGAATGAAGCCAACATGTTCTTCACGTTTGGTGTTTCGCTCCCGCTGTTTCTCCTTGTCATCTTGTTTTTTGTATCTTTTTACATTATTTTCTCTGTCTTCTTCTCTTTCTTTGGCCTGGTCCATCATCTCTCGTCTTTTACGCTCTAACTCATCTACAGACAGCTTCCTGCATAAAATAAAATGTATTGATTAAAAAATTATTGTATTCAGATGACCACACGGTTATCATTGATCTTTTAAGGATAGATGACAAAATATTTATATTCTGTATTGAGATAATTTTGGAAGTACTTGACCAACTATCATATAATCCATGTATTGTTCATAAGTTAACAATATTGTGTTTATTGTATTTAATAATTTTATATGGACAGGCGGTAAAAAACGGCTCTAGAACAAATTTTCAACTAGTGATTCAAATGTAATTAAGTTTGCAGACCTAATCAGTTCAGTTTATGCTCTAAATATTGGTTTATGCAACTTACTTGGAGACATGGTGGTTGTGCCTATGGTAGCGATCTTTCGGTGGAGTGGGGGCTCTAGGCTTGTCTTGTCGGTCATTTCTGTTTGAGGAAGAATGGTGATTCCTGTGGTTTCTTTGGGGGGATCGGGAGCGACTTCTTTCTCGCCGTGAAGAGGAATGATTATCGGAGGAAGACGAGATCTGATGATTTTTGCCAGCTGGAAGCTGAGGGGAAAGATATAATGATTTACTGTTGATGGGGAGATTCAAATGTCCTACAACATCAAAAAGGTTGATATATAATAAGTATATTTTATCATCTTTTATTTGAAAAACTTTTTTCTGAAATAATTTTTGACAAGCTAGATTTACATGCCCCTGCCACAAGAATTATTTTTCATTTATTAGTGATGTGACATTCCATATCGAGGGTTCAAGATCAAATGATCTTGGATTTTTAAGCGCATAAAAATGACATGTCTGATGTGTTATACGTGATACGTCACCGCGGAGGACAAAAGCAGATCTTGCACAGATATAATAAACTCACCGTTATATCAAATGGATTTCTGTGGTGATTTCCTATCAGGATTTTCATTATATATCTACAGACAAGCTTATTATGTGTCATAAAGGACGGGTGAAAGTTACGTTGGAGAAGATATGGTCACTGATAAATTATTTACCGTTTTTGTGCGGCCCGGTAGCAAATGCTCCCCGGCCGGCCACTAATGCTTCATGGATCTGCCCATCACTTCCAATTATAACATTTATTGTGTTTTGTGGTTTGCAGCACAAACGTACCTGCAAGCCGTAGCCTGGTAGATGGTAACCATTTGACTTTTTGTCAGAAGATTCATGGTGTGAATGGGATCTATATGAAGAAAATATATAATAAATAAAGTAATCTCCTTTGTATTATACAAAGTAAACTTGTATTAGCCACAGCAGAATAAGAAGCCATGATAAATCCCATTACTTGTGTTTTCTGTCATCTTCCTCCTCTGAGCTTGAACTGGAGCTTCGCCTCTTATGTTTCTTCTCCTTTTTTCTATCTTTGTCTTTTTTCTCTTTCTTTTCCTTCTTTCTTTTCTTCTTCTTGTCTTTGTCCAGATTCTGACGAAGCTGCAAACAAAGAATATTTTACCAAGGTGTGTGAAAGTGAAATAGACTATACACTTTCTTTATCTTTACACGATTATTATTATTATAGCCTTTATTTTACCAGGCAAAACATTAAGAACAAATTCTTATTTACAATTAGTTTAGTTAGATTAGATAGTTAGATTAGTTTTAAAGATGTTATACCTTATCTGATTTCCACGCAAGTTTCAATACATCTATTGTTCAAAATATGAATAATGATCTTAAGTGTGTACATTACATTATAATTACAACACATACCATTTCTTTGATTTTCTTCATCTTTACTGGATTAGTCAGGACTTCTCTCTTCTTTGCCTCTTCTCTTTTCCTATACCAAACACATGTTACTACATGAAAGACACAATAGAAAATGTTATGTATCCTTTCTATACTATGATCTTTCTGACCTAATTTCAAACAGGGGGTCCTCTCTAATTTTGGCAGCCATGTCGAGTCCGGATGCTGCGGTGTTTGGGTTGAAGATGGATCCGGGCAGAAGTCCAGTCTCTGCAGATGGGCCGCTCTCGGGATCAGCATACTGGTCAGTGATCTGTTTGTCAATGGGACGACCCAGCAGGTATTCATCTCTGGACACTTGACCAGCAGGGCCTTGGTACATCCAGTCCAAGCGATCATCTTTTTTTCTGAAAACAAAACAAGATTGAAAATATATCCTTGCCAAGTCCTTTAATAGTGGAAGATATTATGGTGGCTTCTATAAATAGAGCTTGGCATGTTGTTTCCAGTTAGCCTAAGGTTCAAATACAAAATATAGCATTCTGACATAACATTACATTGCTTTCTATTATATTTTATTATTATTATATTTTATATTTTGCACGTTTGGCCAGAACAAGGTTTTTGACATTTGATCCCACGCTCTACTCTTCTTCTTTCTCATTACTTCAAACATACTCTAAAAAAGCTGCCAACCGTCAACTAAATAAAATCAACACTGGCAAGTGTGAGTGGACACTATTAGAGTGTAAGAATACAAATACAAAATGCCTCTATAATAATAATAATAAATCTCTATAGAAATCTGAGGGGAATATTTGAGAGGATATAGTATGCATATTTAAAATCCACTAACTTGATAGCCCCTTTTTCTTCTGCGTATCTCGTCATTTCTTCTCTGGCTCGTTCCTCTTTGAGCTCCTTCTGAAGTTCTTCGATCTTCTTGCGTTCAGCTTCATGTTTCTGCTCGGCTTTCCAAACCCGTTCTATGTTTTTCATAGTCTGGGGATGCCAGCTCTTTTTCAAGTTCTGTAAAAAGACATTTGGTTATAAATTAATCCAGTGTTTCCCATTAATAGAGCAAGACTATCCATAGTATGTCATACTGTCTGTAAACAAACAACCTAGACAAAATGACACTTTGTCACCCATTGTACTGTCACAAACATTTAACTAGGGGGCAAACAGGACTGATTAAAGGTTAAATACTGTCAATAAGCGACATTTGTACTCCACATTAGATTAAACTGATCAAATGAAACTGTTTAGGGAAACACTGCTGAGGTATCGTGAGGAATAATACAATATTGTACATCTGAGAATATTACGGTTGAGAATAGATAACAATTAAATTATACGTTTTTTTACACTATGAGGCAAACACTATTAGCAGTAGCAATTAGCCTTCTCCCAAATAAATACACTTTGGTTATAAAACACACACTTACCAAGTCACCACCCCCCATTTTGATAGAATATTTTCTTCCCGCTTATGAAGAATATAAACAGTCAAAATTTGCCCTAGAAAAGAAGAATTAAACTGTAAAAAGCCAAGAACATAAACGATCGTCGTGTGTTGTTCTTTGGATGAGTTGGACGGGCTTCCGGTCTGACGTAATTCCTCTTCCGGGGTGGGGCGGCGAGTCCAGCTCACAATATAATTTAAAAGGAAACGTTGGCAATTTTACATTCACAAATACAGATGGACTAAAATGATGAACTTCAATACCTTTTCAATTAGTTTTTTGTTTTTTCTTAAGCCCTTAAAAAGTAAAAGTGTTGTTTTAATACTGTTAAATTACATTCATGTAGGTATTGATTTGCTGTGTTTATGCTGTTTTCCTTCTTTTTTTTCTTTTTTTTTTCTTTTATAAGCCCTTAATGGGTTTACTTGTGTAATAATAATAATAATCATCATAACCATCAAAATCATAATCATAATAATCAGAAAAAGAAATAAACAAATTTGACATGCATTTTTTTTTTAAAAAGTAATAAAAATACAGAAAGATAGACATAATATTGTGTTAGGCCAGGGAATCTTAACTTTTTCATCCATGGGGGCCAGCTTGTTATTGTGTAAAGTAGCATATAAATATATTAACACCTTAATATAATGTGTAAATATATTAAATTATAATATGTTCATTGTGTACTCATGCTCCTTATGATTGGTGTATGTAGTTAGACTATGTTGATTAAAACACCCAAGCAGAGCAGTCCAGATATTCAGCAAAGGTTTGTCTTTTATTTTGTTCAACAGTGTAATTGATACAGAAGACAGATTAAATACATATTATTACACCATGGTGTTTAACTTAATGTTTATTCAAAAATAATGACTACAGAAAATAGCACATTGTTCATCTGGCTCTACTGAACAACATTTAAAACATCTATTGGTAATAACACTAAAAAAACAATAAAATATAATATTATTCTACAGTATAAGTAATCTTTTTATCTCATGAATTCCCACAAAATTGTAACTTCAACATTGTAAGCTGTGGTTGTGTACTGGTTATAAAGCCTATATCAGTGAATATCTTCTATTGCTTTCTACATTACTATGAATATGTTTTAATGCATCTAATTAAACTAAAGACGTATGAAGCCTGACACTAACATCGCATGTCTATAGTTTTATTGAAAGTATTTATTGTTGTTATTATTAAAGGCTACTTCACAAATAGTTTTCAAGTTTCTGCAAGTGAACAACAACTTTTTATCAAAATGTTGAGTGATGGGATTTCCACACTGTATTTGTTGACAAAAGTAAAATCAACCTGATTACTTGTGTTAGTTTTTAAAGTGGTCACAAATAAATCCATTTTAGAGGAAAGTTTTGCAAAGAAGTGTTGATGTGTTTTTGGATAATATGGTGACAGTAAAGCACATTCACCGAACAGTGGCTGGTAGAACTATGCAGAATTATGCTTTGAAACCTTTGTAAAATGTTTTTTGTCTCATATTGCCTTGTTCTGGGCTCATAGTTTAATGGAAGTAGTTTTAAATCTCATCACTGCAGGTGAGTGGACACAAAAGCAGTTCATGTCTTTGGTTTCAGCAGCAGCTTTAAGTGTTGACAGTGTGGATCGGCGCAGCGTTTGTAACAAGTCCCTGTCATCGACAAGTCACAACAGACTTCACGGTTGATTTCACCCAGCAGACATTTCTCCTCAAATCTATGATTGATGGTATTTCCTGTATGGCTTAAAAACAGCATTTGTTTTGCATATTTAATTTTTCTATAATCTTTACAGCAGTGTGCCTAAAGTCTCAAGTTGTAGTATTAAACACCGGTGTCTTCTCGTCTCAAATTAAGAGATATTGCTATGTTTTCCAGTGTTTTACCAAATCTGGCACAGTAGCTTTGCACAGCAGTTTTATTCTCTGATCTATAATAACTTTACTTTAATTGTTTGTAATAATAATATTAATATTACACATATATAAAGTTTTTCAGTAAAGTCAAGGCATTTCATTGTAAACAAGTCATAAGCCATTTTTCTGTGTCCTCAGTCTTTTTATCGTTGATAATAGCAGCTCTAGCAGCAATGTCCAACAATTGCAATTTCTTGCTTGCTTTACTATTTACTATTACAGCGAACACAAAGAAAATGTTTCGATGTGCTCTAAACTCACATTTGTTACAGGAAATCACTTTTTTCTTCTAGTGACTTATTTATTCATACTTTCCTAATCTTAGCTGTAGTGGATGGGATCTGCCTCCCTCTGTGTCTCACATGGTAATCTTTTAGCCCTTAAATGCTTGTTTACAGATATTACCCAGACTGCCCTGTCACTGCAGAGTCTGGCTCAGTCTTCAGCTTCAGTGTGGGCTCTGGCACGTCTGATGCAGAGACATTTGGAGCAGGCTGAGGAGGTGTAGCTGCATCAAAGCCCTTTTCTCCATTCACCCGATCCTCCCCCTCTCCTGCAGATGTATGTGTGCGCATGTGTTTGGCCAGGTGGTCATTTCTCATAAAAACTCGATTACATAAAGGGCAGGATAACTTCTTTGCTCCTGTGTGTGTCTGTAGGTGGCGCTGTAGTTCCTCTGAGCGTGTGAATCTCTTTCCACAGAAGAGCCAGTTGCAGACGAACGGTCGGTCTCCACTGTGCCACCTCAGGTGAGCCTTGAGGTGGGAAGTCTTGGCATAGGCCTTTCCACAGCCTGGGATGTGACAGTTGTGCATGTGCTTCCTGCGGTCATCTGCACTCTGCCCCAGCTGCTCTGCGTGCACACAGTTAGGACAGCGACACGCGGCCTGCCCCCCACCCCGCGACGAGGAGCGCCTCTGAAGTTTGGGACGGACTGAGATGGCCCTCTCCTGCGGCTCCTCCAGCGGGTAAGGCTCCTGTGGGAGCATTTCCGGGGCAATGGGCTCCATTTTGAATCCGTCATGAGGAAAGAGGTGGGATGTATGAGACGGGGGCACGTGCTGAGCAGCAGGCAGGCTGCACAGCTGAGGGTCAGAACCGTACAGCCCTAAAGAGGGCTGCAGCCCAGACTGTAGTCCCATGGACCCTCCCGCACTGACTGGGGGCAACCCCTGTCCTGTCTGCAGGTCCAGCCAACCCCCTGCAGGGACATCCCGGTGTGGGTCCCACCAGGGGGCCATGTTTATGTCCTCTGAGTTGCCACCGGATGGCGCTGTCCGTACCCAGGGGTCATAGGGGTGAGCCATGAGGGAGCTGATGTAGTCAAGTTTTTGTGAGGTGTAGTTCAGTCGGTGCTCTGAGTCCTGTGCACTTTACCACATGGTGTTGGTGATGTTCCAATGAAACCTGTCAAACAGAAAGACAGTTGGATTAGCTCCTGTTTCTCTACTTTACAGTCTTATGCATCACTGTCATGTTGGTGTGAAAATCTCCGAAGGCTAATGCAGTCATTCAGCCTAAATCCCTCTGTCTACATCAGATCAGCAGCCTGGATACTGCAGTTCTCACGCTGAGTGGCCACGAAGAGTGGAGATAGGGGGAGAGAGACGTGTCCAGACAGCAGCCTGCCACATGCATCCGCTGCCAGGTACTTCCCATAGAGGACAGTCAAAGAAGAGCAAAGAAAACAACATCCTGCGCCTGTACGGGGAGGGAGAGAGAGGGGGGTGTTGACAGGGGAGCAGTTTGGTGAAGGAAGAAGTAGCAGGGAGGTATGGCTGTAGGCCAAAGTCTGTTTGCTACGTCTTTGAGGTTTGTAGAAATGGGGCCTGGCAGACAGAGAACCTGTTTTTATGAATCACACATGATTTACAACAACAGGCCGCCAGGCAGGTACACAGTGAGCCCGTAAAAGACCCGCCCACTGCTCACTGGCGACATCCACAATGACAACATTGAGGAGCAAAAGAAAACAATCCGACAATAACACAAGAATGAGAATAACTCTATGTTTCTAATCATGGACACACGCTCTTTACCGGCATCGGGCCCCAATCACACAGGTATGTGTCCTGTAAAGAGATGGGCTGAAGCGCTCAGTGGTGACATGAAGCTTGTTAAATTTCTTTATGACACAAAACTAACAACCTGCTCAGCTCCAAAACATGTCCGAGCCCCAAACCGTCCTGTCGACTTCCACCACGCCCCCGTCCTATGCAATTATCTTTACAGCAGGAAACTGTAAAGTTGTCTTTGGCTTAGTGCACTGTCTAAATATCTGTTTGAATCATCCCCTATCTTTCAAGTAAATGCATTGTCAAACAATGCATTTACTTGGAAGATATGAACATGACTTGTTCATATTCATAGTTTTTAACGTCTTCATTTATTGGGGACAGCAGGCATATCTTGTCACCCAGACTGACAGGTAACCACCCCTTACACAGGTCACAATTTGTTGAGTCAATACGCTCCAAGAGAGGATTACAAGTGATACATTGCATTAGTCTTTGAGGAGGCAAACCTACTCAGCGATGCTCTCTAGTCAGTATGAAATTGTAAAGTAATTAGCCTGGAATGCCCTAATGAAAGGTCCAGTGGTGGAGGTCAGGTAGATTTATTTTGGGACAGCCCAGAGCTATGGTGACCGCTCTGTAATCTTTAGGGAATGCTGTACCAAGATGTGCAGTTGGACCTGGCCATTCCTGACAAAACCATAAACATATCCAAAGTCACCAGTATCTTTTCCTTTGTGTTTGGCCAGAATGCCGCAGGGTTACAAGCTCTTGAGGGAAACAGCTGGTGGAGAGGGCCTGGGGGAGAGGAGGGAGAGACGAGGAGGAGGAGGAAGGTACGATGCAATGACAGAGCTGTGGTCATAAAACCTGCCTGACCAAGACCCAGTGCAAACTCTCCTTTACAAGTCTGCCATCCAAGAAGCTCTCATAGGGGGTGTTTCAAAGTACAAACAGTGGGAGAAGAGTGCAAAGCCTATAGCTGCCACAGACTAAATATTACATAAGTTTACAAGCATAATTTTCCAGTGCATCACCCCCGCCTTTACATACATTTCTTGTTTGCCGATGAATCAAATACGTGTGGCGTCCCTATAATTTATATGTGAACTGTAACGTTCATTCGTATGTATAATCAATTACGATTTCTCATGGTAATTTGACAGCTTTTATAAGTCTGATTTACATCTTATGCCCTTCTTCTTTTAACTAGCCATATCCCACTTCAAATGTTTAATCTATGATCTGATATGGATTTTTTATTCTATCAGTACAAATATCCAAAATTTGTCTTGCTGTTGTGACCAAAGACGTAAATATGCATATGACGTATAGACAATATTTTAAAAATCTATAAACACTTGGCCTGCAAACTTAAGTAAAGTTCTAGTAAAAGGATATAATAGGAGTCCGAGTGGGCTTAGAAAGAAAAAAAAAATTGACCCTGACATGATATTTTGGACTTTTTTTTTCTGAAAGGCTTACCGATGCATGAAGAAATCCTTCGATATCATCAGTGTTGATTTTAGTACCAATAAACTGTAAGCAAATGTATTATAGAAATTAACCACAGACTGTATATGGATGAAACATATTTTTAGGTCATTTTAAAAGTTTTAATTATCAATGATATATTGTGATCTATTTGAACTGTGATCCATTTTTTAACATATCTTCATCTCTAGTAGGAGACAGTTGATAATTAACAACTTTTTTGTCCGTACATACATATCTGAAACTATTGGCGTGCCTCTGATAAATGTCTCATGTAGAGACAGAGCTGATGTAGTTAAAAGATGCAGGTGAGAGTTTTACATGCTGTGTGATTTGTGGCAGTCTGACAGACACTGATTCATCCAAACTCAATGTAAAGTGTCTACTTCACTGAGGTTGTTAAGATCAGTTTATGTTTAAATATATATGGATCATTGTAATGCATATTTATACATTGAACATTTAATGAAGACTTTACAAACATGGATGGTATTGTATGTCTTTACATACTTGGAAATGGAAAGGTTTTATTCAAATCAAATTTGAAAAAAATTCCAAATAGATCCAAATTAGTAAAATTGTCAGTCAGCTCATTTAACATTGGTCATATTATAGTAATAGATCTTGTGAGTGAATTCAGGCAACTCTTATGCATTTTATACAGACAACAAGTGTTAAATACTATTCTGTTCCTTTCCTTAATTAAAATATAAATTGTAGGACTAGTAAAAAAAAAAATATAGAGAGAAATATACTTAGTTTTATCAATTTATTTTTCTTTGAGAAAATGATTAGATTAAAATTCAGAGCAGAGGAGAGCAGATTGTTCAAGGTCTTGAACTCCTTTTTCCAAATAAAAGACTATACGTTAAACACTAAAACTAGTAACTTTTTTATAATCTAAAGCCAGTGGACTATCTGCACCCTTTCTACTTTAAAAAATCAAGCAAAATTGATTTTTTTTAGATGTTTTTAGATTACATTTGCGCGTTTCCTGATTTAAACAAATGAACCTGAATGAAGGCTTATATAGGTTATGACATAACATTATACATATTTGAATATTCAGTTTCTCATATAACTTGTTCTTGCAGACCACAGTTATGACCTATATGATTCAGACTGTCACAGCCAACTCACGTTATAAGGTGTAAACAAATGAATGTTTGTCTAGTCGTGTATCAATGACCACAATTTAAAACCTGCTGAACTACAGTGAACTTTTGGTTTGCGTGCGCGCATTCAAATTCCTCGGTTTACCTGCTCGTCAGCCGCACCACTCCGCTGAACCCTGTCTCCTTTCACCAAAGCCTTTGGTGTCTGCTCTTTCTGTTTGTGAAGAAAATCGAGCTGTAAAAAAATAATATCCTCATCGTATTCAGTTGTGCTCCATCCTTCCCTCGCTCCAGACGCGCTGTTGTGCCGTGCGGGCCCTCAGACGTGCTGCATGGTGAGCACTGCACAAGTTCAGGACAAGCTCCGCGTCTTGAGCGCGTCCAGGCCCTGCCCCCTGTGCGCGCGCTCAGCTCTGCGCGTGTGTGACTGGCCCTTTGAAGATGCCAGAAGTAGAGCTGAGCTGGAGGCGAAAACCGGCCGGCGCACTTGGACAAAACATGGGATCAATGAGGTGTCTGTCAGAGAGCTGTCCCGGGACGCACACGAAGTGCAACGTCACTGTAAACTATTTGAAAGAGCCTCTGTTAAAAAAAGAAAAAACAGGCGAGAATAAACAGCTGACATAACTAGACGACAAGACTGGTGTAGACAAAAATAATATAGGCCTCTGGTACATACATATATATATATACACACCAGAGGCCTAGTACTGCGCTTTTCTGGACTGAGATGTCTGATTTTTGTCCTGGGATGTGCTGTAGCCACTGCTCCAATAGCCAGTTTGCCATTTTGAAAGCTAAAGTAGTGTAATGTAAAGTGTAAAGTAGTGTAATGATGTGATATTTTGTGTTTAGTTCAGAGATGACACCTTTCATTGTTCTTCTGTTTTTGTTGTTAATGTGACTGCTTTTGTATATGACACTTGGTTGCTACGCGTCAGTTACTGGTCTGTTTTGGAGACTGGCTCTAGTGAGGTGAGACTGCTGTTGTTGGGTTATGGTCTACAGTAGCCCTTGTGTTCAGAAAATAAATGAAGTAAACGATAAACTCAGTGCCAGAGGAAAAGCAGCATGTGGCCCAGTTTAGCATGTATTTACATATAGACCTACAGCTAAATAGCACAATTAAGCATAAAACAGTTGTATCATTTCCCTTTTTTATTATTAATATTTGAATAGGCTTATACGTTAGGCTATTCTGTGTCAAAAGTGCACTATGAAACGTTTTTAGGGACGGCCATGTGCATGTATTGTTTACTGTATGTTAACTTTTATATGACAAATAAATCTCGAATTATGAGCAGAGTCGCCTCTTTACAGATCTGACCTGTAACTTGGCCTGGTGACCTGCTCATCTCTAAGGAGAGTTAATGCCCAGGTGTGTAACTTTCAGACAAAGCATTAATATCTCCATGGAGACAAACAGATGGCGTAGCCCACTTACGCTCCACCAGAAAAGTCACATAAGTATAGCTTTAAATATGATAAGTTATACTGCATTGTTTTTTCTTCACTATATCAAATATGTTAATTATTTATAGTGTAGATGTATGTGTTTTATTTGTATTATGTGTTGTAACTGTGGAGTTTCTGAGCCTTATGGAGCAGATTTGAGATGTGAAATCTTTGATTGTAAACACTTCACAAGTGGTTTAGTCCAGGCCAAAAGACATGCACAAATTAAATATCTTTAAAATATGTAGCCTAATTATTTCACTACATTTACCCTAACTACATGTATTCAAATGAAGTCAGTGATGAGTATAAAATAATACATTACATTGCATTTTTCTTGGATTATGTGCTTCTTGTAATCTGTCAGAGTGGATTATCGTGTATTTTGTTGTATTAATCTTGACACATTTAATAGTTTTAGGTGAATTTAATCTCTCGTTCGCTCGCTCTGTCTTCCCTGTCTGTTTGTCTCTCTTCCTCTTTCTCTCTTTCTCTCTTTCTCTCTCTCTCTTTCTCCCCATCTCTTTCGCCCTCACCCCTCTATCGTTTTTTCTCTCCCTCTCCCCTCTCTCTCTCTCTCTTATTGTGGGTCTTGTTGCAGCTTGTTGGAGCAGACCACAGACACTTCCTGGTCCCTGGCTCTTTCTCTGAAGCAGCACTTCATAAAATGCTGAAGTCGAGTGGACGCCAACAGCAAACACTGAATCAGCACCACAGCCTCACGTCCAGGTACAACTCGGACACAGGAATTAGTTTAACACCAGCTCTTATGATTGCTTAGATTGGCCTTATTCTTATTTAGACCGTTGCCATAGTGATTCCCAGTTAAAAAAAAAAAAAAAAGGATATATCTTTTGGATGGGAAAAGGCCCTCAAAATGTTGCATACAACAGTAAGCTGAAACCCATGAATACCCACATGCATTCAAACAGGCCTTTCCAGTGACAAAACTGCAACTAAAATAGTATGCAAACTCAACAACTTAAGAATAAGTAAAAAATGTCTTTTTGTACCCCTGTAGATTTAAAGTTTAAAGAAAACCTATAATGCAAAATCAACCTTTATGAGCTTTTAATCTTGTTATAATGTTCTCTTAACACTAGCTTACCCAGTGTTTTATTTTGATTGATCCAAGCATATGGGAGTAATCCAGGGTTGTCCTGCTGGTTCAAGGCTTCATCCGAATGCTCAGGAAGGTTGTAAAATGGCACGTCGGCATGTAAATGAAAAGCTGCAACAACAAAAATGAAATCCAAAAAAGGTTCTACAAATTGTTGTCTAGATTTAAAGCTTAAACTGATACTTTTTAAGTTAATGAAGAGAGAGCAGATTTGCCATCCAACTATTTCACCATGAACTCCACTGAGAGATCGTGGATACTGTTGCAACTGCAGTGGCCATTTTGTGATTGTAAGGGCATTTTCTCATTCTAATAGAAAATCATTTAAAAACAGAGTTTCAATTGACAAATAATGACACATTTGGGGTTGTAATAATTCCACTTTTTTTTTTCCTCTGAATTAAGAAAAGGAATATTTACCTTAAAATACTTCACTGGTCTATATCTTATGCAGAAATAAACCATATTTTTTCAGTTTACTTCATGCCAATTACGATCTAACAGAATATTTTATTACAAAAAACTGAAAATATTCAGCATGACAGAACATGGAAATTAGATAAAGTATGAATTTTTAAAAATCCATTTATCAAAGTATTGAAGAAAAATAATATAATAAAAAAATTCTTCTCCCAATTAGTTTGTGAGAACGTGGCTGAACGGGATATTGGTTACTATAAGTTACTATGTGATTATTCCTCTAGTTTTATCTCGACATGCCAGTCACTGCTTATTGCTTTCATTTTTGTTTTACTGCAAACATTAGAGTAGACCACACACATACCTCCAATATGTTTACTACAGCATATAACACAGTCAGTTATGTTTCTTTATGAATACAATACAAGATTATGCAAAAGACTCAGAAATAGTATTTAATTACACTATAATCTCATTGTTGATCCGGAATCGTGCCAAGTTCAACATTTACCAATTATGCCTTTGTGCATTCACATGTTTGTGGTTGTTGACATGGCACTGGTTTAATAAACACAACATATTTGGGAGGCGTTACCTGCAAAGAAAAATGTATTTAATTGTAACGAGGATGTGTCCCATGAATTCAACAATAATTCTGAAACATAATAAAAATCAAAAGCTTGTCGTACGTGTAACTGCTCACCATTGCTGTGTGGGTGTGTGCGCAGAGCTGTCAGTCATGTGTGTCCTTTTCGGTAAATGTCAAACTAAAAACAGCCATGACATTTTTATAGATGGATTATATGAAGTGATTTATGACTGTCTGAATGAACTACTAATCTAAGAATTTAACTGATAATTGGCCGACAAAAGTGAAATTGCCGTATCAAATTAGTATCAGTATTTCTTCACGTTCACTCTGTTCTTCTGTTCTTGTTCTGTGTTTGGGTCACGTCTCTTTTCCATAGTGTAAAACCACCCATGAAGTGTAAATGAATAAAGGTAAAATGCAATCTGAGCCACAGATAGTTCAACAAACAGTTTGCATAGACAAGATAGATAGGACTTTTACAACATGAAGGTTCAATCCCAGCTCGGACCAGTGCAATGCCATTGTGTCCTTGGGCAAAACATTTCACTATGTATGAATGTGTGAATGATTTTTTTTATTTTATTTTATTTTATTCCAGCCATACAAAAAGGTCAGATGTATCAAACTTTTATTTGGTTCTGATAACTTGCTCAAATGAGTAAAATGATTAGGTCAAATGTCTGTTATTATTTGTGATTTAGAAAAAAAAACTTATTGTCTTTTAAATGTGTCCTGGCTCCTTTCATTTTACATCATCCTGTTGTCTACATTCCTCAAATGAACATTATGTGATTACACCCACAGCAGAATTATTTTCTATTGTATTTTAATTGCTGTAATTAGGCACAAAACAAGTTCTTGGAGTCATGTTTTTATTTGGTCCTAAAGGTCAAATAGTTTATGTAAGACATCAGTGTGGCAGTTTGGGCGTAAAGAATGTTGTTATTTACCGGCTGGATTTGTAAGGGCAGACGTAAAATTGAATTAAGAAAAATAAAGATAAATATAGACCTGTTGTGAGATGAAGGCAGGTAATTGGTGTGATTCAGGAACTATGGTTTGATTGGGTGGATAACATCAAATCTACGTGGGCTGAAGTGACATTATATTATATTTAGTCTCTAGAATTACAGTGAATCTTTTTTTTTTTTTTTTTTTTAACTTTATTTTCAGATACACCTACTTCTACTTCAGTTAATTTATGGCAGAAATATTGTTATGTGAGTAAGTGAGGATACTGCTCACTGATCTAAAGTTTGCTATCCAATTCCACCCCTGCCAATACTGCATATTATCGTTGTGTCCTTGGGAAAGACAATAAACTCATCTCCTCTGCTTATCTATTGCATGAATGTATGCGTACATGGAGAGTGGTCCTTGATGAAAAAACAAGGCTTTATTTGCAATTTTTCACATGATGCTTTCTATTACTTATTATAATTTGAGTGACTACTTTTGACTTTTTAAGATATATTCATGCTGTTGTTTCCAGGCTGAATTTGGAAAGGCAGACTTAAAATATTCTCAGGCATTATAAGGGAAACATAGACCTGGTTATCTGTAGTTTGACTGGGTGGGCAAGACTCAAATTTGGGTGGTCTAAGCCACTGGATCTGGGGTAACATTTACCGGACTTAAAAACAAAACCCATTGTTTTACTTACGTAATTATTTACCACACTTTTTTCATAAGTAGTTATAAGCAGAAACTTTCTTATTTGAGTACACTGGATTAAAAACAAGTATAAAAAGAACAAATAAAGTCAGAACTTTTGGAAGATTAAATTCATTATAACAAAGAAAATAAATCAGATGTTATGTATCAACAGTTTCTTTAATTTGACTATTAAGACCAATTTTACTTGAGAACAGCCTTTGTCCACTCTCCCACCTTTGATAAGACCCATGTTTAGTACACATATATTCTATTGTACACTGTTATGTGCTTTGGGTCAGATTCTTGTATAGTCCCACGGGAACTACAGGCGCGTCCCTCACAAATCCTGCCAGCCTCCTGAGTGCGTAGTCCGCCCAAATCCGGCACTTCCCCTCCACAGATCCTCACTGTAAACTGTAAGCACCTGGTATAGTCCACTTCCTTATCCTTGTTAATTATTCAAAATCCCAAAAGCGGAGAGCCCATCCCACTTTCTCAAGGCTTCTCTCTCTCTGTCTACACCCTGCACCCGTCCCCCTCCCCCCACCCACCCGCACCCCACTCACCCTCCCCTCTGCTCTTTCAACTTCAAACCCAGTCATTTTTTTGCCAGTTGCACTTTGATTGTGAGTGTACACCTGTATTTTGCAGTAGAGACTTCCTCACAAGCCCCCGCCCCCATCTTTGATTGTTAAACAGCCATGGCGCCGCTGTTACTGTCTGCTCCCCCCCCAGCTGCTGCCTCTCTACCTTTTAACCGGATCTTTAATTGCTCAGAGAATTTGACTTGCTTTATTTTATCTAATTTCCAAAACCCCTTCTTGTGTGCAGAGGGTTGTAAAACTTGAAATAAATGCATTACAGGAAATAAGCAAGTGTCAAAATTCCCCTGGATAACTTTTGGAAATTTAGAAGAAGAAAAAAAAATAGGTGGACATAGACAAACGGCTACATTCACACTGCAGGTGGAATCAGATTTTTTTTGCCAAATTTTTTATTTTTATTTATTTATTTTGAATTAGGAAAGTTCTTATTACCTGAATAAACATGAAAAACAGAACTTGTTCATTTTAAACAGTTGAATGGCCCAAAGTTATTCCTCATTTACCATACGTATTCCAAGCATCCTAAGTATTCACTGTGAGTTTTTCAGACCAGACTGGAGTGGAGTTTTGTCGTGAAAAGCTAACAACAACTAGTATGCTAACACTTATTTCCTAATTATTGGACAACAAAATGCTTTTTAATTAAATGCAGACCTATGTTGCTCAAATACATGAGAAAAAATCAGGTACAGGCCCTTTAATCAATGTGTCACCGAGCATATTTACAATGAAGCTGGAGTTAGTACAATATCCATCCATTGTCCCAAGGCAAGTAAAAAACATTAAACATTTGATTAGACAACAACAAACACATTACTTGGACAAGAGACATATAACATTGCAACACACCTGAGATATTACAAAGAAAACAGAGACCATATGAAGTAAAAACACCACTCAGAGGTTAAAAATGTCCAAGAAAAAAACAAGATCATCTATGGCATATTCCATAACTTTGTGCCTCTGATAGATACCATTTGGCTACATTTAGTCCTGCATCTTTGTACATGGCAGTCTCCTCTTAATTATCTGGTGCCCTGAATCAGATTTTTTTTACTGTGGCTATATACACACTTAAAATCTGATCATCATCACATCTTTGGAGATAAAAGATGATTAAAATGACATGTACGGTAAACAGCAAAATCACTGACTTTTTCTCTACACATGGTCCCTCACATCAAATTATGTAGTTTGCATGTCCTTTAAGTCAATTTTATGGTCTAGAAATTGTGTATTAATCAGATTTTGAAATGTTACCAGCCCAAATCTGATTTCTTTGATTGTGACTTAGCCCACTGTGATTTTAAATGTGATTTGAATTTTTCACAGATTTTTTGTAATTTGACTGCAGTCTGAACACACAACTCACAACTTAATTAGACTTCAGTGTTGAAATGCTACAGGTGCCATATTTAAACTGGGAAAAGCTGAAATTTAACACAAACAATAAAATGCCTGCCTGACAACAGCAGTGAAACTAAAGTGCATATAAAGTGAGAAGTGTGACAAAGACAAAATATCAATATTTGCAGAAAAAGAAAAAGAAAGATTTTAGATAAGGTAAAGATGACAAATTTATAGTATATATTGACAAATGGTGCTCGTTCACTAATGTCTCATATTGTAACATCAGCACAGCGCTGGTTTTGTCCTGTAATTTTTTGCACATTGGTTTAACACATGAAAACTGATATGAGACACATTTTATTTGTAATGTGAACCACCAAAAAAAAATTTAAAATTATTGGGCACCAAGACCTACAGTGTGAGCATAGCCTAGACACCATCAACAACGGACAGCTTGTTTGCTAATCCCCCAGGAAGACAGGTAGTCAGACACACACACACCTTTAGCCGTAATACCATGCTTTATTAGGCCCCTACTCTATCCTGTCTCCCCTTTAGATTAATACGCACAAGGTCCTCACAGCTGTTTCCGTCCCTAACACCCCTCATCTTCAACGGGACGTCCCTCCATTTCACAAAGGGGGGCTACAGACACCGGCTTTGCTCAAACCGCCTGCCCATCCGCCTTGGTCTGGTCTGGGCCTAGTTTAAAGTTGTCTCATGCATGTTTGCGTGTCCGTAGAGCTTTAAATATCGTTCAGCTCAGACTAAGTGTTGAGAAGTTGATGGTACACTGCGTATTTGCTCCTACTACAAGTGAGTCATAGGCAGACAGCAGCCTACTCACTGAGCAACTGCTACCCACTGCAAAAATATATTACATTACATTGGTTAGAAATGGATCCAATCATGATCAGTATGGGTTCAAGATGAATTTCAAGATATCTCTGAAACTTTTTAAAATATTTAAAACTATCTGCTAATGCATGGAGCACATCTAGTTTCTAGATCCAATGAGTTAAAAAAAATTAAAGATAAATAAATAGAAAGTGTGACTTGCAGAACTGCTAGCTCAAAAAGTGTATGTTGATGTAAAATGTCAGCAAACAATCAAACAATATAAATGAATTGTCAAGTGTATATTTTTTTGTTTTTGTTTGTATCTGTTGGACTCTTGAATCTGTAATTACATAAGTTTGGCGCCAGCAATGAGGTGTAAATTTAGTTTTGCTGAATCACAACACTCATCTATATTTTGTTAGTGTTTGTTTCAAAGTGGATCTGGCGTCTGGTGTAGCTCTACTTTGCATACACAAACCATATAATAGTTTGATATGGGTATTTTTTCTTTGACAGGAAATGAATGTGACTATAAAACTGCAGGATCTGGAAATCGAATAATTTAGGCTCCAGGTTCAACTCCCAGGCCAACCAGGATGCCTCAGAGTGCATGTTCTTTCCATGTCTGGATGGGTTTCCGCCCGGCACACCAGTTTCTCCTATCAATCCACCGGTTGGATTTTGCCTATTGTGTATAATAAGCACCCTGAGGGATGGGTCAAATGCAGACAACAAATTCCCTTCACAAGATATTAAAAAATTATTGTTTTAAAATATAGATTTCAACTAATACAGTCTTTAATATTTTACTTTGTCATTAATTTTTATTTTTTTTATTTTAAACATTATCAAACTATGTTCCAATAGGCTACATGTTCTGCTATATGGCTCACCTGCCTCCAAAAACCTTTACTTAAATGATTTTTTCAGAGTCAACAGTGGCAGTGTACATTTAGCCTTTACATTTTCTCGTCTCTGTCTGTGCATGTTTGGGGGCCATTTGTGACTGCGTTTAACTGTACGCTGCTCGTTTCCTGGGTGTGTCGTGTTGGTTCAGGCGGGGGCCTCTCCTCTTGCTTCACGCGGTTGTTAGCTGACTTGTGTTGGGGGTAAAACAGACAGGATGTGCAAATGTTGTCAGCACACAAGAAGAGATGAAAGCTTCTGGAGAGGGTGTGGATAAGGTATTGTAGCAGCTAGCAGGTTGTCAAAAATCTCACAGCAAGAAGAATCCCGTCAGTCCATGTCGCCGACAGCGCATACATTGAAGTCATGACAAAAACTCGTTCAGCCTTAAAATAATACCCATGTCGTCGTACAAGTGAGACGATCACACGAAAGCACAGTGGCCTCCACATGCTGCAATAATGCAAATATCAATAGTCCTGTCACCTCTTGCCATAGTAGGGGCATGGTTCCACTACTATAGGGTCATATGTTACTGGTTGGACATTGTTGTACTCACAATTGAAGTCATACCACCAATTAATTAATAGTGTTTGTATAGTTTCCATTCAGTAGGTATTGGTATTTAGTAAAAAAAACATGCAACAAAGTTAAGCTATGACAATTTTAACAAAACTATAAGTATATGCTTCAATTTGAGAGGTTAATATTATTATAAAAAATAGGCCTGTTTCTGAAACTTTATAAACCACTAAGTTATTAAAGCATTTTGCTGAATCTTGCATTTTAAATGTGCCTTTTGGACTTAAAAGAACTGCATTATGGATATTAGTTACCAGGTAGCTTGGTTAGCATCTACAGTGACTTTGAACTTTTAATATTAGAATTTGTCAAAAGGTCTATGAGAAAAATGAATGGAAAATTTACTTTCACATCATCATTAGCAGTAGCGCTTTCAAAAATAGTCCAAGCTAAATAATGTATGACGGTAAATTTGCATTCAATTTTGATTTATTTTGCCTAATCTTGAGATTTTTAAAAATGTGTTTATTTGTCCAGACCAACGGTAAAAAGCACGCACACTTTCTCTGCATTATTAACTAAGTGTTGACAAATGATGCAGATCAATCACATTTAGACATTTCAAGATCCTGGTCTACAACATCAAAGAATTATGTCACTAAACTTTTCAAAACACTGTCAATATTTACTTTGCAGCTAATTACTCTGCCCTCTCCATGCCATAAAACTATCGTGATTGCATCACCGACTCTTGACAGATGAGCCATAAATCAGTGGGTGAGACATGCACTCCATGCTTTAGACAGAGGCCAGCATACCAAACATGCTAACATGATGCTATGTCACTGATCCGGTTTACATAATTTGTTTTAATACATCCTTAATCATTAGGGTGACCAGACGTCCCATGTCCAGCAGATTTATCCAAAACCAGTTATTTGTCCCAGTTTTATACAAGAAATGTTCCAGGTGTCCCTATTTTGACCAATCTGATACCTGCAGAACACCGACAGAAGGCCCTCAGGTTATGACTGACACAAGTGAGTCAGGAATGAACAATGTCAGGTGCTCTTTTCACTATTTTTATACCAACCATCGCAACCCGGATGAGTCCCAGTTTTTAATATTGAAAATCTGGTCACTCTACTAATCGTAGCTCAAGAAATAAAATTTTGAATAACATGGTGAAACAGACCGTTTGTTGCCTGGCTTGTTTTTGTGTGCCGTAACTGTCATTCATTGCTCAAGTTGAGTTTGTTCAGGTGGCCAAATCTGAACATGAAAAGCAATTTTGATATGAAAGAAACATGCAAACCTTTTGAAGTCACCACAAAACAGTTTTGGTTAGGCCTATATATGATTAAGTGGCAACTTTCTTTTGCAGGTAAGTCTGGCTTTGTAACTGTTGATGTAATTAAGATAAGCTACAGCAGAGTAGACTTTATTTCCCTTACTAATATAGGGGTGGCTGATATGCCAAAAAATTATATTACCATTTCTAGAGCCTATAATTTTCATTTTATGTCAGTTCATGTTGTAGCTTTATTAAACTGTCTTTAAGAAGTAACCGTGAAGGTATCTGCTTCTTCTGACAGTTGACACTTCACCGTGATTGGTTAAAATCCCCATGCAGCTCGCTCAGAACCTGACAGAGGCTGACCAATAGGAGGAGTGAGTGAATGGGGAAAGTGTTTCAGTATTGAGCAGCAGGGCCAGCCTAGCCTATAAGCAGACTAAGCAGCTGCCTAGGGCCTCGAGGCCACCAGAGGGCCCCCAAGAGCCCATACATTCATATTGAAAATAATATATCAAGTTTTATTGGACACAGGGCTTGTGTGTTTACAGCAGCCTCAATATCCCTCTAAAATAATGACATTGTTTCTATACCTACAGTAGCAAAATATCTGCCGCTGCCTACATTTGTTTTTGAGCCGGGCATAGGTGAGGGTAACTATGTATTTACACCAGTAAATACATAGTGCAAGGACCCTTTATAATGTAAATTTAATCCCACTGTCACCAACTAGAACCCATTAAAATTCACCAGAAACAAAGAAAAAATGTCAAGAACTTTTAAAATCTTGACCCCCTTCCCCCTTACATGTTTGTCTACTGTTCTTGTGACTGTGGTAGTTGTGACATTCTGGATGTTTTCAGTCTTATGTTGGTCATATAAATTCAAATATAGTTGGTCAAGGTGATGAGAGCAGAGTCATAATGTTGTCAAATGTGAGCCAGGAGGCATCCGCTGTCGGGGGCCCCAGAGACAAATTCAGCTTAGGGCCCCCTGAAAGCTAGGGCCGGCCCTGGAGCAGCATCACCTTTATGTGACACATAAACTCAGGTAACAGTTAACCAGACATAACAGACTGAGTGGCACTTGCTCATCAATCAGTTATTCATTATTACGCATGGACAACAGCCAAACTGAATTATATAATTGTTGACTGACTATTATAAAGTGGCTAAAGCTATGATTAGCTTTAGCCACTGTTGGTCCTGTGTGCGTCCCCTGGTTCTCTGCTGCTGCCCGCGCGCGAGCTCTGGACCAGACGCTGTGGAGGCGCGTGTCCGCACGAGGCGAGACCTTTAAGTACAGACCTTTGGATTTCTTGGTCACGTGACACACATCTCCAACCTGCACCTCGCGGCAGCCGGTGTGTCGTCTGCTCTCGCGAATGATCCAAGGTAAACATTTTGCACTTTAGCTGTAGTTTGCACCCTTCTAGCCCTCTCTACTCCACCCTATGTTGTCCAAGCCCCGTGAATAATGCGCAGTGACACGTACAGCGCGGGTCGTGGTTGGCAGCTCCACGGGAAAGTGAAGCGACAGGGGGCGGCTGCGGGAAGGCAAGCCGCTGTCTCGGGCCTTTTCTCGGGGAAAGAACATGGTTTATCCCCCCTTACCCCTGGAGCTCCACAACCGCACAACCACGCGCAGTACGACTAAGCGCTTTTAGTAACATAATATCCGGACCCAACGCGTTTCATTGTCGCAAATTTGCAGACCAATGATAGTTAACGTGCGGATTTGTGAAGATTATAGACAGTAAAGTGCTCTGCTCCCTAATCCTGTGTGTGTGAAAGGGATGGGCAGTGTACCGGGATGGCACCGTGCAGATCGAGCGTAACAGGCTATGAGCTTTCTCCATTCATTCATATAATGGTCAAAAGGGCGTGGACCATTAATGCTTGATATCAACAATTGTGAATAAGCCTCGAATAAACCCCATTTACAACGTTCTTAGTAAAGAATGCAACTCTACTCAACTGGAAGTAAAAATAGTTATCCAATGAATTACTTGGGTGGGTATTTAAGTAGGCTATTGTGTGGAATATAGGCCTAATGTCTTGCCAAGCTTCAAAATACTCTATAGATCAACAAGATATGTGAAATCACAGAAGAAACACAAATGGACAAAATGCTACTTTAATATTACTTAAATATTTTTGGTAATTTTAGTAAATAACATAAAGATCCACACAAGTACACCTTACACTTGCAAATTAATGTGACTGAGAGGCACCCTTATATATTGTGACGTTGTCAATCTTGTGATGTAGTTTTAGACATCATTTGAATTGCAATATCAAGCTTCTTTGAGTGTCCAAAAAGTGCTATATAAATTTGATGCATTATTAATATTATTAGAGACCTCAAGACCCAACAATGTCCAATTGAGATTTATGGAAATGTATAAGCCACTGTCTGGAATCATTCTATCAGTAGGACACATCCAGTTAATTAATATTAATAATTAAAAATGATATAGAACTTTACATGGAAGGACGCCTCACTGTTGGGAGCAAATGTTTAAACAAGGAGAGCATTTTTACACCATTGCATTTGTGATCTGTGTTTATATAAGTGCTCTACTCTACCCACTACCCACCTATTAATGCAAGCTCTAAATCATACGTGTGTCAGTTGCAGGATGGCAGAGGGTCCCAGGTCATGTGACTGCTTTGTGTCCCTGCCCCCTGGATCCAAACATGACCAAGTGATTTTTGGGAAGAACTCAGACCGACCCAGGGATGAGGTTCAAGAGGTGACGTACTACCCTGCAGCAAACCACCCACCAGGCTCAGTACTGGAGGTAAATCTGACCACAAAGCAAGGGAGTAGGCTTGGTGCTAGATGCAACAAGATAGATATGTAACAAATACAATAGTACTAGATAAAATCTATAATCTTGTGTCTGTAAATATTTACTTTTCTTGGTAAAAGTGAAAAGCCTGTTAATATTTGAAAACAAGGCCGAAAAAAGGTCAACATGAATGCACATTAACAGGTCAAGGCAGTGGCATTGTCAATAAAGGATTTTATCAGCATTAGTAATTTGTAAATCCTGAGCAGTATGGAATTGAACTGTAATTAGAAGCTACAAGTTCATTTTGAGTTAAGAATCTGTCCATCTGAGTGTCCAAAAACACTATATAAATCAAATGCTTATCATTATTATTATTATTATTATTATTATTATTATTATTATTATTATTATCTTAAGTTAGCAATCCGTATTCATGTAAAGAACCAATAAAAGTGCTTGTGTGATAATTTATTTAACATCCTTTTCTGCCAGTGCACGTACATCCAGATTCCTCAGGTGGAGCGGACTCATGCAGTGGTGCTCAGTAAACCTGCCTGGATGTGGGGGGCCGAGATGGGGGCGAACGATCAGGGCGTGTGCATCGGGAACGAGGCAGTGTGGACCAAAGAGGAAGTAAACCCTGGAGAAGCTCTGCTCGGCATGGACCTGCTACGGTTAGAACTTTTAACTGAATGAGATCACCTAAGGATGTGTTCATTTTTACACATAGACCACATAGGCCAAATTTTGAGGTTTGAGAGAAAATGTAGATGATAGACAGTAATATTGAAAGTAATTTGTGCAAATGACAAATGACTCCAGAAATAATATTGTTAATTAATTGTATAATAATAAATACATATCAAAATGAAACACTTGAGCAGCTAGTTTGTATCTATAATGAGTTTTTTATTCAACACTCTACAGCTTAAATCATATTGTAGTACAGAAATCATACTTTTTATACAATATAATGTAAGTTTCCTCACAAATTCATTGTAGTTTATCCAAGTAGATATGTTATTCAACTTTAATGAGCTATTAATATTGTAATAACAGTGTTCCCTCATCATAAGGTGACTCAAAGTTATATTCATGATTGTTTGGGTAATCCTGTATTGTCCTACATTTGAAGCTTTCCTGTACTATGTTGTGTTATAAAAATTCTGATATAGAGTCAGGAAAGGTCCATTTTTGTCCTTTTTATGTGATTTTTTTCCCCAGTATTGACACCCAAATGAGCATCTGCTTTAGATACAAGTTTACAAGTATCTGGTTAATGATTTTTGACAATTGTAACTACTGTAATGATTGCTGCTGTACACACATTGTATTGCTTGGATTTGTTCGCATTTCATCTGTTAGTCCTGCTTTGAAACGACATTCATATAAACCAATACCAGATTGAATTACACCGTATAGAGCCCAATGAGAAAGTCACAAGATCATGCTGTCCAACCATATCACAAAATCACTTATCTCTTATTTTAACAACTTTATTTATCTTTTTGTCAGTGAAAAAAGAAAGAGTTACGTCGATACAGCTTTGCCTTGTGTTTTTAGTGGAAGTTGCTTTGATCGTTTAAGAGTGGTGATTGCCAAAAGCGTGTCACAACAGGAAATTCAACTGCACTAAACCACTAAACGTATCTTTTTGTCAAATCAGAATAACAATAGACTCTGTGATATCTAATGCATTTGGGACTGTATAGGCCTATGTAAACTGAATATAACTATTTTCAGGTATAAAAAAAAAACAAAACAAGAAACTCTACAAAAACAGTTGCACTTCGGATGTCTTGAAACGTGCTATAAAAATAATTGGCAACATACAATTTTAAAAGAATGAATAGTCAAAATAACAAATTAGTATGCTTTGCCATCAAAGTACATTGCAAAGTTTTTTCTTAGTTCTAATACTGTAGTATTATTAATAATGTAGCAACTAATACTAGGCTGCTTCTACTACATTCCACTGGAAATTATGTTTTAATCTAATGCAATCTAATCTAAGTGTAGTTCGCACTTTTTTAGTGAGAATATTTTAACTTATTTCACTTTTTAAATTACTTGATTCGCTAGGAATATAAGAAGTAAACAAGTTACCACATTCCAACATGTAATCTACAGGTATAAATGTATTGTAATTTCAAATTCAGTGACTTTCTGTGAAATGTTACATATGTTTTTTTTTAATTAATAGTGCACTAAAGCTTTGTCTGCCAGCCTGTAGTTACTGTTCCTGTGTGCTGTAGTTTGGGTTTGGAGCGCGGGGACAGTGCGTGGAGCGCCCTCTCTGTCATCACTGAGTTACTGCAGCAGCATGGACAGGGAGGTCAGTGCAGAGAGGATCCCGGACCCTTCTCTTATCACAACACCTTCCTGCTGGTCGACCGCTCTGAGGCCTGGGTGCTGGAGACAGCAGGCAGGCTGTGGGTGGCTCAGAAGGTCACAGGTGAGGACCAAAATATACATTAAAACTATACCATATAAAAGCAAAAGATTATGCTGGTTCAAAGCATTGATTTATTCTCTTTCTTGTTTTTTTATATGGTGACTTATTTGTGTATGATACACATTTATATCTGTTTTATATAAACTTTGTATAAATGAAGAAGCATTTACACACATTAAACACTGAAACCAGATGGCAACAAATAGTGTAGGTTTGCTTCAAATTCTTTAATTTCTCCGTTAATATCCTCTTCTTGTGTTCTCATATACGAAAATTTCTAAAAAGCTCAGTACTCAAGACAATTATAATATAAACACTCTTTTTTAAGACAATAATACCATGTAATTTTCAACACAAAATTGTATAGATTCTTTAATGTGACATGGTATTATACTAGTTCTGATATAGATTTAACTATTCAGGAATGAGTCTTATTTATGGGAGATTAGTATTATTATTAATAAGTATATTTGTTTTGTTTCACAAACCTAGTTCCTTCTTGTTTCAGAGGGAGTAAAGAACATCTCGAACCAACTGACCGTCTCCACCGAGATCTCTGCAGAACACCCAGAGCTGCGGGCCGTGGCTCAGGCCCAGGGCTGGTGGGATGGTCAGGGCGTCTTCAACTTTGGTCAGGTGTTCACCCCAGAGCAGCCCCCCGCCCGCATGGAGCTGGCCAAACAGCGCTACAGAGGGGGCACAAAGCTGCTGCAGCAACATGACGGTAAGCAGTGAGGTATAATACAGTTTACACACGTTTTTGATTAGAATATACAGTTAGAAGAGGTCTGCTGGAACTGGATTTTGGTTGCTATAGGTTGGGCATTGTTTCTGTAGTTTTTTTTACACTTCATTGACGGTAAGAACACAACCACATTTTTTACTGTATTTATTAGTCATTCTTCTTTCCACAGTTTATTCTAGGCTTTTTAAATATATTCCTTTGCACTAGTAATAATAAAGGATCAAACTGTTTTTTAAGCTTAAGAGAGATTTCTGAATATAGCAGCTCATTACATTAATTTAGTATGTCTTAGGGCACAAAATGTTAAGTTAAGTTAAATTTAAGCACCCATGTTAAATTTTTTGCATAAGGTTGCTTATCTATTGCAGAAAGCTGTACAGCTCTTCTCTTGTGTATGGTCTTAGGTTCAATCACAGCGGAGGTGATGATGTCCATATTGAGAGACAAACCCAGTGGTATATGTATGGACTCTGAAGGCTTCAGGACCACTGGGAGCATGGTCTCACTGCTACCCAGAGACCCCAGTCTGCCCTGTGTGCACTTCTTCACTGCCACCCCAGACCCATCCAGGTTTGTCATAATATAAGTAATATAGTATAAGTTTGAATTGGTGGAGTGTGTGTGTGTGTGTGTGTATATATATATATATATATATATATATATATATATATATATATATATATATATATATACATTCCATAAAATGACATGTCATCAGAATGGGCAAAATTCAACCTGGAGGATAAATGAAGTAGAATTGAAGTACTGTCAACTGACAGGTCAGATCTAAATGCTAAAGGTTTTAAGTTGTTATTAAAAAAAAAAACATCCAGGGCAGAAACAGCTTTTCTTTTTTTGTAGCTTTTCTGCTACAAAAGACAGCCTCAAATTGTATAAATTGTACCTCACAAAATGTATAATTTGTGGTTAGGGTTAGGGTAAAGTTTGTGTTCCACACAGTGGCATTCATGCACGTTCCAGGCATAGACATTGAATGTTAAACAGTTTCCTTTCATTAACATTTTCTAGTCTTTGGAATAGTGGGTATTTCTGAGTTTGTAATCTCTTTCTCTCTTCCTCTCTTTCTCTCCTCTCCTCTCTTTGCTCTGGTTAGGTCTATCTTCAAGCCTTTTCTGTTTTCGGACTGTACCACTCCAGTGTTGAGGGTCGTCTCCCCACAGTTTGGTCCAGACGACCCGGTCAGAAAACAGCCACGTTTTCAGAGCAAAGTGGACCGTAGACACGACCTGTACAAGGCCCACCAGGTGGCGCTGCACACTATGGAGACCAACCCGGTGAGCACTGTAGTTAGTAGTAGTTATAAATACTGTATACATTTATTTATTACTGGACTATAACTTTCTGTTTAAAGTACAGGATATAATGTTCAGCTTTAAGTGATAATGAGTTAATTGTGTCATTTTTAGTAACCAGCAGCTTTTGTGATTTAATTATTGTTACTATGTGCAGTCAAAGTCTAGACAACATGGCCACATTTAATCAGACTTGAACATAACATTTTTCTGTGTTTATGGTCACACAATAGAGTTGCAATTTGTCTTGAAAAATTACTTCATGCTTCTATGCACCCTTAATTTCAGTACATTGCAAATAATAGTGAAACAAAAATCAAAATTATCACAGAAAAATAGTTGCAAGAGGGGGTGAATAAAAAAAAAAATTGTGTGTGTGTGTGTGTGTGTGTGTGTGTGTGTATATATATATATATATATATATATATATATACACACACACATAATATACACATAGTCATTTCTAGACTTGCACATCACTGAGCATTTTTTTACTGTTCTCGAACTTTATTCCTTGAAAAGAAAAAAATATTGTGTTAAAAAGCAATTTCTTCAACATGTCACTTAAGTATGAAGCTAAGTGTACCTGATTTACTATTTTGTTGCATATTTTAACTTAACCCTTTTTTGTGACGGCAGGACGAGGGCTTAGTAATTTATGAGATTTTGCGTGAGCTGGAGTCGCAGTGTCTGAGCGAGATTTCGGCGATGCTGAATGGAGAGATCTCAGAGAGAGACGAGCTTGGAGACTTGTTCTTTGACTGCGTGGACACAGAGATTAAGTTCTACCAGTGACCAGGGCCTGGTGGGTCAAATAAAATACATAAATAAATTACAGAAATACATACTTTGCTAAATAATTAAACAAATTATAGTAATTATTACAGTGTAAATATGTTGAAATATTAACACATTTCAAAACATTCCTAGTTTACAAATTGCCTAACCAGCCAAAATGATACTGTTATAGTTGTGTGCAGGTGCTGAATACAGAATTGAATGGTTTATACATTTAAATAATGCACAAAATCTGGCAAGCAAAACTAAACTTACTTAATAAGATAATGAAATACAACACAAATATGAATGAATGATTATTGTATTAAAGTAACACTGCTTAACTTCACCTGCATGATTTCATGGAAATAGAAAGTTAAAACCATACGCGACATTCTCCATGGAGATTTCCAGTGCAATAAGAAAATCGCAAAATTACTAAAAATGCTTTCATAATTGTCTATGCATTGGGGCTTTACATTTCATATTTTTTTTCTAAATTCCCATCTGCTAACATGCAGGTTTAGAAAAATTGTAGCTGTAGCTTAAGGCAATACACAGATCTAAAGAAACATGTGATATTTTTCTTTTTCATAGATTCACTTATGTTTTATGCTGGGAAAGCACCTGTGACTATATACAATTAAAGCTTCAGTGTCATAAAAATGTCTCACTTTAACCTGTGTGTTCATTGTGTTCTGTTATAACGCCCCCAGGTGGATGCTTTGAGCGATCGCAGCAGGAAGTGGCCCTGAAGACTGTTGTTACTCAAGTGGCCTCAGCTTCACTCACTCTCTTCTCAGACCATCGTTAACATTGACTAAACTCCTGATTGAAGCATATTATCATCAAAATCACCATGGACACACAGCACCTCATAGTTGGCATAGAGACAGCACAAAAGAGATAGGCCCTCTAGAAATGTGAAGAAGTTACATTGTACTGTAAGAAAAGCCATTTGACATTTCAGATTATGTTTTACTGATGAATGACTTGGCATTGATTGATTATTTTAAGAAAGATCTAATAAAGTTCATAGTCAGCTATTACTACTAGTGGTATTTGTCCTTGAAGTCACTGCAAGGTTACTCTATAAACTCAACAAGATTACTAGATATCTCATATTTGGTACCATTTCCATTTTAATACTTGAGATTGAATGTTCTGAATATGCACAGTAAGATCTAATTTAAAGCTTGACCATGTATAGTAAAAGCCAAAAGCAAAATCTGTCAAATGGACAAAAGGTTGTAGGAATGAGGACGTTTCGCCACTCATCCAAGCTGCTTGTTCAGTTCTGGTCAGATTGCTAGTGCACACTGCCTTATATCTATCTGAAGGGAGGAGCGAACTACACTGAAACTGGAAACAGCTATTGTTTCCAATTTTTGTATGTAGGGCTAGGTCTACTGAGCTAAACTAGACTCACTGTGCCTGAGTCATACTTAGCATAACTGACTTAAACACTATGCACACTTAGTGTAGCTCAATATACCTAGCCTACATATAGAAACTGTAACTTTTATGGTAGAAGTTCCGCCAATTGCTTGTCTCCATGAAGTTACTGGTTTGCCTGACATTAAACTTTTCAATTGCTTGACAAGTTAGTCAGATCAAAGATAAGAAAGATAAGTTTGAGGCAATGCTGTGTAACTTTCCAAAGGTGGCACATCACATGCACTGATTCCATGGAAATATAAATGTTGTGCCATACCATGACATATTACAGGCAGAAAAACAATATTTAGGCAAATAAGTATAATCCCTATGGAGACAAACAGATTACAGACCCTGCACCAGAAATGTTGCATATTGCACCTTTAAGGTGTAATACGCCCTGTGCATCCCCCACTCACACGGGGGCGCTATAATGTGCTTCAGTCAGCAGACTTTTTACCCCCTAAGCTGAACTTCCGGTTTGCTTATCCAAACACGAAGACGGGTTTTGGAACCATTTGGGGGATCAAAGGCATACAGAGGCTTTCCAATGGTTAAATCAACATTTATTTTGTTTCCTGATTAATCTGAGCCCAGTAGAAAAGGTAGGCTAATTTTGGAGTAGTTTTGCCTCAGTCGCATGTGTCTGACCGACGCTTGCTAGCGTTTCCAAGATGCTTATGCACATTTTAGTTTGTAGAAATACTGGAATAAAGCTATTAAATGTGCAATTCATATTTTATTATTGATGATTTCGAAGATTATGCACTGTTATATCAAATATTGTATCTGACACACCCTGAGACACAAGTTATGTAGAAGTCAGCCCTTTCCTGTCGTGTTAGTTTCTGCTAAAGGCTGGTTTTATGGCGTTTCTTTTTATTTAAGCTCAGAGGTCAGAACTTGGACCTGGGGGTGACGTTTAGCGGTTTGAAGCTTAACGGCACATTTATAACTGCAGAGGCTCAGTGGCTGCAGGACCAGTTCACAGAGGCGGGTGAACAGGACAACCTAAAGGGAAAATAACAAAGTACTATCAACATTTTAACTGTCGGATATCAAAGTTTATCCAGACGCAGGGCGCAGCCATGTTCAAAAGAGTCCAGAGGACCCTACCCCGCAATCCTGAACCAGCCTCCATCAACCTCCACCCATGATGTTCTTCACCATTTACCACCAGTAGTTTACTTTATAAACGACTTAACTACACTTCTTATTAGTTGCTAGTCGTTAAACGTGATAAAGCTAATTTCAAATAGTTTTCAACGAAGCATTTCAAAGACATTTATCACCAATAGAAATGATTTCTAGTTTGAAGTGAAAGGGGCCACATATTACTCTATTTTCTGATCTATGTTATAATGTTGTTTCCTCCAATACAGATCCAGAGTTGTATTTTATTTGATTCACACATATTTAATACACAAGCCCTGCATATTTAGGCTCTTCTCTCGGGAAAACACTCCACCTTGTGGTAATACAGGAAGTGCTCCACTGTGTTTCTAAACTTCATACACCTTCACTAGAATCATTTGAATGATTTCTGTCCAGGAATTGCTAATCTCTAGTGAATTGAAGATAGCTGTTAACTTGAAAACTACTGCTTCATGACCTCACAAGGTGGAACAGAGCATTTTGAGCTTTGGAAATTTAGACAGACTAATAATAAAGGGTTCCTCAAAACCTGTGTGAATGAAATGAAACACAATGCCAAGTATGTTTTTGATGAGGTAACAACATTCTAACATGGCTCAAAGCTCACAGAAGTTGATTTTGTGATTTTTTTGTAATATGGGACCTTTAAGTAGCTTCATGTTGTCTCTGCTCTACTCTGCTTGGTTATATAGCTGCTTTAAACGAAACACAACAAAAAACAGATAGGTTCTCTGCGTGGATGTCTGCAGCCAGATCCGTGTCGTCATGTTGGATGAAATACACTTGCTTCTGCAGAGCTAATCAGGGTCTAGGTGCATCGCGGGGATCAAAGCAATTTGTTAGCATTAATTTGGTTAATAATATGCAGACATGGCTATGTCAAATAGTAAGTGTGAATCAACCAATCAAGGCTGGTTTATAGTCCAGTGTCAAATCAACACAGATTTGCTGCACAGCTCCCCAAAGCACCTGAAAGCCTCTCAGAAAGCTTGCGATGTTTGCTGTGCCATGGTGTCTCTTTGTTGGCACACAGGCCGATCAGGTCTCTTGGCATGTAGCACAATCATATAAGACTACAATGAGCATCTTTCTATTTAGTTTGTTTGCGATTAGATAGTTTGGAATACCATGTACTGTCTTGACATATGTCTATTAGTCTTACAGCTGTGATCACAGTCCGTATCTTCACATGAACAATAATAACCTATAAAAATGGTTATACAATCTAACAAGCATAGCTATTTATCCAAACAGTTACTTTTACAATCCTGGCAGTGCATCAGATAAAACTATAAACGTGTTTAAAGTCTTTTTTATGTTCATACTGTAAAATATGAATTTGTAACATGAATTTTGTCTGTTTTATCCCACAGGGGCGAGTGTTTTGGAGTGAGTGGGGAGTGAGTTCATGCTTGATCGGTATTCTTATTTTTTGAAAACATGTATTCAAATAAATCTGCCTATGACTACGGGCAGAGACGTCCAAACAACAGCAGAGAGTCTAGGCCCTGGGAAGAAGAACCCAAGAGAGAAGAGTGGCCAGAACCTGTAAGAAATTCACTGCAAGATCCCTATAATAAATACAGTGAGGATGGACATAGTAGAGGAGAGAGATTGGGCAGCAGTAAAACATATACAAGTGGGCATACTTCAGATAAAGACTGGAGAAGAAAGCGCCCAATGTCAACTGAAAGAACTGTCTCAGAGAAAAAACTAAGGACATTTGGAGATGAGGACCAGCACAGATACCAAGCTGAATCTGCAGACTCATACAGGCAGTCCCTAGAGCACTATTCCCATGGTCAAAGAAACGATGATTTGAAAAGTACAGTTAATGAGGGCTATAGCTGTAATATAACACCAGAGGAGTCAAGCCGATATGGCCAGAGAGATGAGTTTCACTTCAATCAATATAAAGAAGAGTCACACTATAGACCAGCAACCGAGTACTACAAGGACCAAGACAGTCGAGAGAGGAGCTGGTCACAAGACAGGACGCACTCATGGGATGTCTTTGAAAAGGTTGGTAAAAATCTAACAAATGTAATGTACTTCAACCTTCACATCCACCTTTTATGGTACTGTACAGCCAGTGACATGTGGTCAGGAGAGGCATTTGAGGCCATTCCTCACTTGTCATCACAAAGAAAAAATAAATGAAATGGTTATATTTATCCAATGATTTGGACTATCAAGTTATTTTCTATTTAACTGTGCAATTTTTTTTTGTTTTTTACTCAAAATCGCTGAATTTTTACGTTTACCGTTGAAATACCGAGAAGAGACGCACAGAGAGGCACCAGCTGTTCGTGCCTCACCAGGGACTGACAGTGCTGTAGCTCAGCAGTGACGCTGCTGTTTTAATCGGCTGTGAAAAGGCGCCGGGTGAGGCACGTAGTTACCTGGCCTACCTCATGTTAGGGTGCACTCGTGAGCCCTGGGATTCTTGCAACTCCCGCAGAATAGTGGCCGCAGAATAATGACAACAAGCTACAATTTAGAGTTATCAAATAAATTTTAGCAATCCGTTCACTTTTTTCTTCATGTCTGGCCCTACTTTTTAAATGGAGGAAGATTACATTTTTAAGCTCAAGCAATTTTCTAAACTGGACTTTCGGTCGAAGCAGGAGGTTATAATTAAAGGAAGGCCAACGCCGGAGCTAAAAGGTTTGCTCCAGACTAAAAAAGACTGGAAAGACTCGCTTTTTTCAAACAGAGTGGTACGAAATGGTAAGAAATTGAATGACTTCAATCCATTGAAAACTGGTGAACCACAATAAGGATAAAAAACAATACAAAACCAGCTTGCATGTTATTTCATACTGTTTGAGCTATTTTATACGGACTTCGGAACTTCTATTTTCAAATTCTTTTTGTATTCTCCCCAAGTCACTGGGAGAGAAACTAGCCCACGGCCAAATGTACTGACACCTGGTTTATTTGTTTGTAAATCTGATTGTGATGCCATCAATTCCTCACCAGCCATGAACCTCACCGCACGTCACTGTGTACAGCCTATTCAATCCACGCGTGGAAAGCAATACTATACTCCAACATGCTAACTAAATAAACAAATAATAATGGCAATACTACAATACAATGTGTAAAAGATGCTTCATCAATGTGAGAGTTTTGTGTAAATATGACTGAAGGACGGTTAATGTTATTCATTGGTTTTAACTTCCTGCTCCCTGCATTTTGAGGACTTTTCACATTCAAAAGACATTGGTTTTCAATTATTATTTGTCCTAATTTCTCCCCTATTGTGAAACCCATGGATGGTTAGTTCACATCATTCAAAGCAGGCCAGGGTCCTCCCATCTGAAATTGGGCACATACAAATTATGGATTATAACTCACGTATTTTTTTTAAACAGAGTCATACTCCACCGAGACAGAGGAGTGGCAGCTATTCCAGGGACCTTGAAGACCATAAGCACAGCAGGACGATGTATCCTCTGAACGGCTCAAGTGGACAGGTATGTTTTAATGCATGAGTACATGCATGATTATTCATTAGTTTAAATATGCATTGTTATATTTTGTTGTCTAAACCTTTCATTTGTTTGCCTTGTTGGTTTGCCTTCTAGACTGAACTTGGTCATCACCGTTTGACCCCTCCTCCCATTCCGCCTCCCGAGCCTGCGGAGAAGAAAATGTCTAAAGGTTTTCAGCGTTTCCTTGATGTCCTCAACATGGGTGTAAATGTGGAGACTTTGACCAAGATTGTGAATCAGGGATCTCCAGTGAATGTCCGCCAACCATCATCCCCTCCTCCACACACTGATAGACCTTGGACTGTTGAACCAACTCTAAGACAGCAATTCTGGCCAGAGACCGAGAGAAGAAGTCCAAAACCACCATTTTCTCCCTTGTCCAGGTTGTACAGCTCCAATGGAAAAACTATGTCTGAAGAAAGAGATGTAGAACGTCACCAATTTGAGAGGAAATTTCCCGAAAATAGATCTGGATCCCTAGTAAACAAAAATTCAAGTTCCGAAGAGGACAACAAACATAGACAAATGCACAATGTATTAGAAGCCATCGGGATCAAGCTAGAGTTTGAGGAACTTGGTCAAATGTCTAGTCGAATACAGGAACGTTTGTATGGAAAAAAACAAACTGAGCATTCTTTGTTTCGAAAAGAGGAGAGTGAAAGAGAGAGGAAGAGACGTGCGTATGTCCCAAAATGTCGCAGTCGATCTTCAAGTGAGTCCAGTTCAGGTTCATTTAAAGACTACAACAAAAATCCCTCATACAGCTCTCAAAAAGAAGAAAGGGACTACTCTTATTATACAGACAAATGCAATACACAGCTGAGCGCAACAAAACACAATGTTCAAATCATCCCTCCAACTTCTTATGGCATACCAAACACTGAACTACCCCCTGCTCCTGTCCGTCCCATCCCTCCTTCCCCTCCCATCCCTCCTTCTTATACCCCAACAGTAGGCTACCCACCTGTACCACCTGTGTTTATACCCCAGTATCACTCATCATACGCTCAACCACCTGCTCTCCCACCTGCTCTTCCACCTTTATCTACCCAAAATGTGTTCCTTCCATTTGTACCTCCAAATCCACCAGTCCCCCCGCCCACAGTGCCTCATCCCTTCCTCCCCAATCTTCTCATCCCGCGTAAGCACCTACCCGTGGACACAAATGCACAGAAAGCCAACAGCAAAAATCTGCAAAGGCCTCGCTGTTTGCAAGTGATTTCAACCAAAAAGTAAATGTAATACACTATGGACTAAACAGAAAATAAAAAATGAATTTTTAGTACTGTTAAGCTTCTTACTTATATACAGAATGCCTAATGTTAGAACAAAATATTGATTTACAAACTTGATTGGTAAGGAGTCACTAAATTGTTGGTACTATAATTTTTTTTTGAACCACTCTGAAGCTCAAGTTTTGATAAAGTATAAGTAGTTTTCTTGCATGTCAAGTGTGTGTGTGTTTTTTTTGTTTTTTTTTAACACTGCTTATATAATTTGTAAGATATGGGCCTTTATACAAATTAAGTTGCATTATTGTTCATAGTTCTCCTGACTATTCTCTAAAGGTTTCAGGTTGATCTATGTATTGATTGTGCACACAGACAAATATTTTGTAAATATTTGAATTAACCAACAATAAAAAATATTTACAGTTGTGGGATTTTTTCTTTTCTTAGTGCTTAATCTAATTTGAATCAAGATGCAGTCTTTTTAATTGAGAGGTCTGCAGCCAATCCTTTTGTAAAAGCATGTGGTTTGGAGCAGAGTTCAGACTTTGGAGTTAAAAAAAAAACAATTTTAAAAATAATATTGAAAGCCATTAGTATTTAATTTATGTTATAAAGATCCATCAATATAAGAATATATATATATATATATATATATTTATCAGCTCATTGGTGAGCTGATATACACACATACACACATACATACATACACACACACACACATACATACACACACACACACACACACACACACACACACACACACACACACCAAGACCAACCTGTGCACTGCCTGGATTGATTACAAGAAAGCCTATGACTCAATGCCACACACATGGATCACTGAATGTCTGGAGCTGTACAACATCAACAGGACTCTAAGAGCCTTCATCGCAAACTCAATGAGGTTGTGGAAAACCACCCTCGAGGCCAATGGCAAGCCACTTGCAAAAGTGACCATCAAATGTGGCATATACCAAGGAGATGCACTGTCCCCACTGCTGTTCTGCATAGGTCTGAACCCCCTCAGCCAAATCATCAACACTGGCTATGGATACCGACTCAGGAATGGGGCCACCGTCAGTCACCTCCTCTACATGGATGACATCAAGCTGTACGCTAAGAATGAGCGAGACATCGACTCACTGATCCACACCACCAGGATCTACAGCACAGACATCGGAATGTCATTCGGGCTTGAGAAGTGCAGCCGAATGGTGACAAAGAGAGGGAAGGTAGTCCACACAGAAGGGATCTCACTCCCAGAAGGGACAATAGCAGACATTGAGGACAGTTACAAGTACCTTGGTATCTCACAAGCAAATGGCAACCTTGAAGAGGAAACAAGGAAAGCAGCTACGGCCAAATACCTCAGACGAGTAAGGCAAGTCCTAAGGAGTCAGCTCAATGGCAAGAATAAGACCTAGGCAATAAACAGCTACGCCCTGCCAGTAATCAGATACCCAGCAGGAATCATAAGCTGGCCAAAGGAGGAGATACAGACCACAGATGTTAAGACACGAAAGCTCCTGACCATGCATGGAGGGTACCATCCCAAATCCAGCACCCTGAGACTGTACGTGAGCCGTAAGGAAGGAGGCCGAGGACTAGTGAGTGTGAGAGCCACAGTCCAGGATGAAACATCCAAGATCCACAAGTACATCCAAGACAAGGCCCCAACAGATGACGTGCTCAGCGAATGTCTCAGACAGTGGAGTGCAGAGGAAGTGGAGCTGGAGGAACCTTCACGGAAGGACAAGCCCCTGCATGGGATGGCTATGGAACATAACTGAAGTGGCTGATATCAAGAAATCCTATCAATGGGTAGGATTTCTTGATTGAGAAAGGTTGAGAAAAGCTGGACTGAAGGACAGCACAGAGGCACTCATCCTGGCTGCACAGGAGCAGGCCTTGAGCACAAGAGTGATAGAGGCCCAGATATACCACATCAGACAAGACCCAAGGTGTAGGCTGTGCAAAGAGGCCCCTGAGACAATCCAGCACATAACTGCAGGGTGTAAGAAGTAGAAAGCATACATGGCGCGGCATAACCAAGTGGCAGGCAGAGTGTACAGAAACATCTGTGCGGAGCATGGACTGGAAACCCCAAGGTCAAGGTGGGAAACACCTCCAAAGGTAGTGGAAAATGATCGAGCCAAGATCCTGTGGGACTTCCAGATACAGACTGACAGAATGGTGATAGCGAACCAACCGGACATAGTGGTGGTGGATAAACAACAGAGCAAAGCCGTTGTGGTGGACATCGCAGTGCCAAGCGATGGGAACATCAGGAAAAAGGAGCATGAGAAACTAGAGAAATACCAGGGGCTCAAAGAAGAGCTGGAGAAGCTGGAGAAGGCCTGGAAGGTGAGTGACCCCCAGTGGTGCCCGTGGTCATCCCAGAGCAGACACTCGGGGCAGTGAACAGCCCCCAGAACCCTCAAACTGGAGGAGTGCCTACAGCAGATCCCATTTTTATATAAACATCAGACATCTCTGTCCAGAAAAGTGCAGTACTAGGAACAGCAAAGATACTGCCCAGAACCCTCAAGCTCCCAGGCCTCTGGTAGAGTGGGGTCCCGAGCGTGGAAAAAGAGAGGGAATAAAGACCACCCGGGTAATAGAAATAGTGAGGAGGAGATTTTTATATATATACACACATATATACATATATATATACAAAGTAAGTGATAAATATAGTATTGCACATGGGTGTGTAAATATGGTTGAATATGTTATATATATATATATATATATATGACATATATATATAAAGACCTATATCTCCTATATATATATATATATATGTATGTATGTATGTATAGATATACCTTATATATATATATATATATATATATGATACACACACACACACACACACACATACAGATCATATATATATATATATACCCTGCTATATATATATATATGATATATATATATTATATATATATATATATAGTTTGTTGTTATGAACACCCAGGTATATATACACACACACACACACACACACATATATATATATATTATATATATATATATATATATATATATAATATAACTCTACTAAGGAATGGATTTTACATATATATATATATATATAATACATATATTGTTAATTTAATTTAGCTTCTATTACAAAAACTAAAGATGGATTTTTTAACTTCCATTTAGTCTTCTATTGAAAGTAAATTAAGTAGTGTACTGTTTGTCCTCCGGTCCAGCAGGTGGCAGTGTTTACTCATCTTGATCATTGCTTGAGAATGTCAGCACGATCCGTAGCTGTTGCTGTTATTACTATCACGTCTTTATAACTCAATATTTTGAAGCTACTATTTGTGCACCACTTCAATAAAAAATAGCTCATCTCCAGAGGAAATTTTTCACGTTATGTTGCTGAAGAAAGGAACCAAACAAGGTAAACAATCTTGCTAGCTGTCATGCTAACATCGCAAAACACGTCTCTTTTTAGCTTCAGCCAACTCGTTTATTTAGATATTTCTACATTTCTTTTAAATTGGCCTAACAGTAATGGGTGTTGTCCTATGTAAAGATTTTGAATTGGAGTAACTAATCTACTCGTATTGTCTTTTTTTGCAGATAATGGTTTGATTTTGATTTGATTGGACTTACATGGACAGTCAACAATGAATCATTTTAGGGGACACAACCTCTTTCCTAGTTTAGCTAATGTTAGTAGAGAAAGGTCCAAAGATGAGTTGGATAGATACCCTCAATACTCAAACTACCCCGGCCCACCACCTGGTCACAGAAGTACCTCTGGAGCAAATTCTGCGTGGGACAGACCTGGCAGCTCCTTTCAGAACTGGCACAAGGAGGAGGAAGAGGATGAAGAAGACCCAGATGGACAGCCATGTGAGTCTGATGAAGAGGACCCAGAGCTGGCAAGGAAACGAAAAGAACTTCAAGAGATACAAGAGCAGATCTTGCTGAAAAGAGCTTCCCTAGCTCTAAAAACTGTAGATTTTGAAGCTATTAACCTAGGACTTTGCACTGAAGAAGCAAGACCAACAAAATTAAATGAAACACTACGAGTTAGAGTTAAACGTATTCTCATGCAACGGAATCGTGTGATCAAATCCAAGGTGTGTTTTCAGTCATTTTTGGGTTCATTTTTCTTTGTTATGTTTTGTTGGGGTGCGTGTTCTATTGAAAGACCACCAAGATTCAAAAAGTTCAAATAAACCAAAAGTTTGTTCCCCTAACAAATGAATCTAATACAGAGCTCTGGGTCAGATTGTTATCCCTAATAGCCTAAGCCAGGCTCTCTGACTGCTTGCCTGTCCCTAGACCCAGAGGTAAAAAAACATCATGAATATGCAAATAATATGTTCAGCAGGTGCACGCCTTGGTTCCTCCTTTGAAACCTCTTTCTCTTTTCTCCGACATCCCCAACTGCACCAGTCTGTTTTTCGGCCTTGAGTCATCTCCGGCTGCCTTATCTCTGTAAAGGAGTTTCTGCAAAGCACATAGCTGCCTCCCGTTATTTAGAACACACAATGTTGTCTTTAAAGGGCAATATTATAATGATTTCAGTGTTTAAGCATTAAAACAGTCGTCAAATTAATGTGTAAAACAGTATTCAAACAAATATATGAAGTCATTGTTTTGAAATGTACGTGTGATGCACCTAAGAAGCTGTATTACTTGATATATCCTTCAGTTTGCATTTAAAGTCATGAGGCTTATGTATTTCTATTCTCCTCAGAGTCCAGTGGCAAAAACCAGAAGAAGCTCCATCAATATTCAACATGATCATCCTCTTAAGCACAGAGTTAAACTGGCTTTGGAACAGAGATTTGTTGTGGATCCTCCTGTGGAGGCTCAACACTTCGAGGTCTGGAACTTTGCATTAAAATAACAAAATATACGGTCTATAAATAACTTATTTTTAAATTTTTTTGCGTCTTATCTAAAGTATATTCTGATAATCAAGTTTCATGGTTAGGTTTAAGTCTTTAACATTTATGCACAGTCTCTATATTTTTGATTGCATATTTTCTATTCTCCTGGTATTATAGTACTTAGCATTGCACTGAAATTTTGAGGTTGTGTAACAAATAAAGGTACTCTTCTGTTATCGGAATTTAATCCGGTAATATCATACAGTGTCTAGATATTACAGAGGCAAGTTCGAGTGTCTTTGTTTGTGATCTGTACAGCATGCGTTTTATAGCTATGTATGTATTCCTCTTTGAATTTGATTTGAGTGCCTAATGTAATATGTAATGTAATAATATTTTATATTTAACCAAATGAACCGTTTCTGTTTCTGTGTTCTTCAGGAGATGGCATTTCTCATCACCCCACCTCCTCCCCAGATCGAGTCCTCGCCTGCAGAGGAAGACGAGACAGGCAACCAGGGATTCATGCGCTTCCTAAATATTCTCAACAAAGGAGTGGATATCGATAAACTCAAGGAAATGGTCATTGACGAAATAGACAGGACACCACAGCGACCACACAAGAGTCCAAATGGGGGAGAAATGCCTGGTGAAATGAGCGCTTTTAGCTCTCCTCCAGAAAAAAAGAGGGAGCAGAAAGAAGAACCGCTACCAAATCCGGAAGAACAGCAGAAGCACCTCAAGAACATTTTGGAGTCTCTTGGTTTAAGTTTAGGCAAAGATGAGATTAGCAAACTCGCTGATCGCACACAGGAACGGTTGTATGGAAAAAGGCAGAGGACAAAAGAAGAAGACAAAAAAGAGGATGAGCCTCAACAGAAAGAAGACGACAAAGAAGAAAAAGAAGAGGAAGAGAAATACTCACCAGCACATCATACTAGATCCTCCTCCGACAGCTCTACTTCAAGTTCATCGTCACTTCGAACACCACCCAGAGAACAAAGCCCAGTAAGGAGGCAGAGAAGTCGTAGTTCTTCTCGTAGACGGAGAAGATCGGTCTCCCCTTATAGACACAGGAGTCCACACTTGCCACATAGGTACAGAAGATCTCCTGGCTCCCCTCATCGTCGTTGCAGATCCAGATCTCCGTACCAACAAAGAAATTCAAGAAGAGGAGATTCACGTTCACCACATAGATGCCAAAGTCCCCACCCAAAGGACCACAGGAATCCGTTCCTCCAATTTCAAGCTCCAACGCAGTCATATCCACCATCCCAATATTTCAGCCCTTATTTTTCACCCCAAATGTATCCCGATCCTTATTCACAGTACGCAGCCTACTATAACTATTGGGTACATAACGGTCAAAATATCCAAAACTATCCACAAAGTATTCCACCTTTCCTACCACATCAACAACTTCAACCACACAATAGCAACAGCCTACTTGGACCCGCTCCTGAAGAAAGTGACTCCACTAGCAGTGAATCAGCTTTGGAAAAGGACAACTTGCCAAATACCTCAAATAGTGTCACAGAATCAACTCGCTGTCTAGTTACCATACAGCAAATATGTTTATCCGAACACCATAAATCTTTGTCTGAGAGCCAGAATGCAATACCAACTCTGGAAACGAAAGCTAGGAAAAGACAACAACACAGGGGAGTAGTTGGAGTACACCCGACTAAACCAATAGACCTAAATGTCCAACACTGTACCAAAGATTTAAATGGTGTTACAGCTGCTATTAAACAAGCAAAGTATCCGAATATTTTTGAAACAGCTGGGAAGAGTGGGAGCTGGGAGATTACAAGACCAAAGAAGAAAAAGAAGAAAAAGAAGAAAAGGAAACTAGTTTCTTTTCAAAGAAATCAGCAGTTGAAGAAGTTGAAGCTGAACGATGGAAAACTGGTGGATATAAAGGATGTAGAAGTCCCCTTACCAGAACTTTGGGATGATATTCCTTTAAAAACTCCAATGGAAAGCACATTTATTAAAAGAGAGATTGAACCTAAAAAATATGAGGAGGAAGAAGAGAAGTCAGTGCTCACAGAATCGGAGATCAAAGCCAACCTAAAGTTGAAGGTCTGTGTCTGGCTTGGTTTAATGCAGTGGTTCCCAAATGGAAAAAGTGCCTCCTTAGATAATAGACTAGGCTTTTAGAGCACTACCATCAGATCCAAACCCGGACCTTAATTAAGGTTACACATGGTCTAAAATGAGACTTAACTATGGATAAGTAATGTAAGTAAGTAATGATAAATCCGAAGGACGAGAAAAATGGATATGTCTCTAAATAAAACAAATACTCAAAACTCCTCATAGGGCCCCATATACCATGTGGTACTCTGCTTACCACAGTTTGAGAAACACTTCTTTAATGCATGACAGAATAATTTTAGTTGCAACTTTTGTGGCACTTGTGAACCTTTTAGACCTATTTGGTCTTACCGTAGTTATGTTAAATGTTATTTTTTTATTTTAACTTAAGCTTTTCTTTTAAATCAAGATTCAGCTCAATGCACTATTTAAACCTGTGAGCATTACAATTTGAGAGCAGATTGAAACACGAACTGCAAAACTAATACAAGAATTTCATGAATTTCAAAACATTTTGTATACACACTACAGGGTTAGTAGATTGTGTAAATGACTGCTGGAAGATTTTACCGTGTTCAGATAACATTTTTGTACCCGAATGATTTATTTTGAAAATTGCTAATTGCAACTATGCAAATTTTTATTTTGATCTAGTTTTGATTCATCTTAAAAGTCTTAAAAAGCATTTTCTAACTTCAAACTGTGTCAAACTCCGAAGCCTCATTTGATTGAATAATATTTACAATTTTATTCTAATCTGATAGTGGCATTTATTTAATACTAATTAGTTTTTTGTGTTTTTATTTATTTTTTTAGCTCGAAGCCTTTAACAGCAGAATGAAGAAAAATCCCACACTACCAGCACAGCCTTTGATGCCACAAAATATAACAGTGAGTAAAGTTTGGTTCTGTTTATCAACCTCAATAAACAATATTCATTTTTTTCCATCTGTTTCTAGGTGGAGGATGAAATTTGAGCTTTGAGAACACATTTGTTTTACTTTTTTGACATGTCTAGTGCAATAATGGACTTTTCCAGACACTTCTTGTTTGTATAAAATATTGTTTTCTTGTAAAATAATATTTTTTTAATTCTTAAATATATTTATGTAAATAATATTAAAAGTCATTAAAAACATTAATACTTACATGTTTAGCCTTAAAAAGTTATTACAAATTTAAGCTCAAAATAAGGCAAGTTGAAGCACTAATGGGTGTAATTGTTAAATCAAAATTGCTTTATTCGTTACCACTGGGAAAATCTATTTGGACATGCAGCTGACCAGGAGATGAATAGAGTTAACAAAAATAAAGTTAAAAAAGTTGAAATAAAACATGAAATATCAGTAACGTAAAGAAAATAAGTACAATAAGTCTTTGACTTACAAACTTAGATTTTAACATTATATTGTAAATATGGCATTAGGGTATTATAAAAATATAATGCCCTCATATCATATTTATATCTTTTAAATGCAGTTTTACAACAGGGCTAAAATATGAATTATGTTGAATATATTGTACATGTCAACTTTAATTTTGTTTTAATGGCTCTGCAATCATTTTGCTCTCACATTTCAATATTTTTGTAGTACAAGACTGTTTGGAAAATCTTTTTTATTACACATTAATATTTGTATTTTTTTGTGGTCATGCATTACATTTTATTAAGACTCATGCCAATATTACTTGATAATGTCTCATACTCATTTTATAGATGTAGATTTAGATCATTCTAAATCTTTACAGAAAATATTCTAACTCTCTGAATATTTAAAGGTCCACTTTGTAACTTATCTGGTTGCCTGGTATGTCATTTCCTTGTCTCCATGGAGATAGCCGGTTACCTGAAATGTCCCCCAGTATGGCATTAAACTTATCTATCCCCATGGAGAAGCAGCAGTTATTTAAGGGTTTTTTTTATTCAGTTAAAATGCTTGGAACTGAAAAAATGGTAGTTGGACAGACTTAATTCCACACTGTGGAACATTCCAGGCAAAACATCACGCAGATGAAGCAGGTGATGGACAGTTGGACATCTCACCTGAACAGTGACATAGTGCACCTTTTAACTGGTACTAAAACATAGCTGTAACTTTTAATTTATTCTTTAACAAAAAAGTAGAGTCATAAATATACTTTTATTGAATCAAAACCACAACAAAACCATGAAATAAATTACTTAAGTAGAAGTAGTACAGTCGGACACATTTGTTTTGTCCATTAAATAGCTCATTCACAGTTCGTCCTTCTCCTCTCCGGGACAGTAGCATGCTGCCCTTTGACTGTTCATGTAAGGTCTGCAGCCAAGAGTCCACACGGTGTTGAACAGAGTGTCTGCTACCGTCTCACACGCTGCAGAGGACAAAGTCAACAATAAGATCTTTCTTCATCTGTCACTGAATGTATTTATTCAAGATAAAAGTTTTTGACTAATTTAAAAATGCACTGTCTTTGTTACTTTTTGGTAGAAGATATGCCACCTGTTTATCTGGAGATGGAGATGTTATTGTTTAGCTTGGAATGTTCCACAATATTTGATGAAAAAAAGTTTCTGCATGGAGACAAATGGGTGATGCCAACAGGCAAAGTTACCAGTGAAACCTCTGGAGAGGCCAGCCATTCATACAAAAATTGGGAGAAAAAAGTATTTTTGATCATAAAAACACTAGATAGAAAGGTAATGCTAATACTACATTGCGGAACATTTCTGGCAAAGCAATAACATCTTCATGGAGACAAGGAAGTGGATGATTATGAAATGGTACAGTGCACCGTAAAAGGAGCAGTATGTAGAATGATGGACTTTATCAGCATCAAAAGAACAATTTTAAGTGTCAGGCCTAATTTGAATTTTAAAAAATCTGTTGTATTCAAAGATTTAATTGCATGTTATTGGCAGTGAACGTGATGTTTTTAGATATTTGGTACACAAGCTGTCTGAATGTCACTTAGGACCATTTAATTATCCTTTCAAATTGTGTTCCTATATTTTATTAATTATGTAAATCTTTTCGATTGCCTCTTTCACCTCACATCTTTATAATTTATTTAAATTTCTCTATGTGATAACTCAACATATTTTTACAGTACTTTCTTGAATTCTAACCTTCGACTTTGGACACAAATCCCAGGCTCTTCTTGAGGTCGGAGCAGATGCTGTGGAGACACCAGCGAAACTTGGAGTCGCAGCGATACTTGTTTGAGCCGCAAGTGTCGTAGCACATGTCCAACTGGTTACAACATTTAGTCATGGCCGGGATCCCCACGTCCATCTGAACAACACGTACAAAAAAACGGGTAACTTCCAACATTCCATCAGAAAAGTAGTAGTAGTAGTAGTGCACTTTTAATACTGATACATTACAGACACGGTCTCATACTCATTTTATAGATGTAGATTTAGATCATTCTAAATCTTTACAGAAAATATTCTAACTCTCTGAAGGGGTTTTGGCATCATCTCAGGAAAAAAAAAAAGTCTTATTAAGCAAATAAATGTAATAAAATAATAGTTTTAATGCTATAAAGGGAAGTTTTTAAAAAGGCGATATATCTGCATATTTTTGGTATTTTTTCAAATTTATTGATGAATTAATTTAGTTGAGCAGATTGTGCAAGATCTGAGTGCTGAAAATTAGGAAGAAATGTGAGTGTGTGTAGTCTCCTACTCCCACACAAAAATTGCCCAAAACCTTTCATTTACACATACATATACTTACCCCTTCTGGCACAGGAAGACCAAAGAAATAAGAGGAGCATCCATCAGGCTCAGGCATTTTAAAATCAGAACGGGGGATAGGATCTTTACCTAAAAACACAACATCACATGAGTGTAATAACTTCCACCACAAAATGTTATGCCAATAATTTTACATATAAATAATATAATACATACAATAACATACAATAATTTTTTTAATTTTACATAATTCTCTATCTACCTGCTTTGAAAATTATTGATGTTTTTGAGCTATCCTACTGACTGGACTGCATCATAATATGTTCTTATACAATCTAAATAAGTACATCTAGAATTAATATGACTTTTCATTTAAAACGTTTTGAGGCGTCAGGGCATTTTGAGGTTGCATTGACACAAAGCATGTGGGATATCTTGTATCAGTTTGAGGGCACAGTCCAGGAGCAGGCCCTCTCTCCCACATGATAACATTAGTTCAAATGAGTAATGAAATGCCCCATATCAGCCCAACCCAAAGATTTTTAGATAATGCACCATTATCATATATTTACATTGAATGTCCTTAAATGTGACCTAATTTTGATGTAATAGTAGGCCTACTATCAGTATAGTTGTACATGTCTTTAGCTTTATCTTAATTACTATCAGAGATTGTTCTAACATTATTGGCATCTATTTTATTTAAATTGTGCCGTGGCTGATAACTTGTCAAATGTTTTATGTCACATGCCTTCCAGACATAATCCTCTCCATATAGACTTCAACAACTGAAACAAGTCCTAATTGTTCTTTCACAGACACAAATGTGAAAAAACAATTAGCTTTTTAATGTAGCCTATTATATGTATCTGTCATTTGTTTATTACATTTTACCATATCATGGAAAGTATTAGAACTTAAACTTCTTAAAGGTGATCTAAGTAACTTTTGCTGTTAGTTGCATAATATGCTCCTCTCCACAGATCTGACCCGTAACTCAGTCTGGTGTCATCACCTGCTTGTCTTCATGGAGATAGATAATTTTGAATAACATTCCCAAAACGATTACATCTCTATGGCGATAGATAATTTTAAGTAACATTCCAAGCAAAGCAATTACATCTCCATGGAGATGAGCAGGCCTTGACTCTTTCACATGTAAAATTGCATAATACACCTTTAAAAAATAAGCAAAAATGTTCATTGAGTTAAGTTTGGGGAAAAAAGCACCTCACCATAACGACAGCGGTACTGACAGACCCCATCTTTTCCACCCATAAACTCCAACATTGAGTCAAAGTATCCGCTGACTGCCTCAAAGCTTCCTCTGATCGAATTCAAGCCCCACTCCTCATTCTCTGCTTCAGCCCCACCAGCACCGGTCCCGCCAGCACCGGTCCCGCCAGCACCGGTCCCGCCAGCACCGGTCCCACCAGCCTGTCCTGATGCCTGATCTGTGGCCTGGCCCTCTGCATTCTCCTGTCCCAGAGCAGAGGGGGCACAGAGGAGACCCAACACCAGCAGGAAAGAAGTCCACCGCACCATCCTGCTGCAGCTCAGTGAGAACACAAGTGACTCAAAAGGCAATACTGAAACTGACTTGGACTTTGGCCCAGAGACAGGGTGGGCCAATATGTGGAGGACCAAGGTTCAGCTTCTATCACTGCAACATGTATCAACTGAGGTCATCATCAATGCTAACTAATGAGTGTGTTTGTTAAACATTGTCCATAAATAGCGCTCTTACTTATAGCCTGTAATTTACTTTTGAATGTGTTAAATCAGAATTGACATTAACATACAGTAAAATCTGTGTTATACTCATATTTGACATAGGTAGTCCTATGGAGGATTATGGATGTCTACTGTCCATATATTGTTTTAATGTGACTCTTATTCTAAATGGGCCCCCAGCATAGAATCACCTTTCAAAGATGTGCTCATCGGGGATCATTTCAGCCCTTTGTTATGAGTTTGTTATGTGTTTCCAAGCGAGAGTCTGGGGGAGAAGTGTCCATTTCATTTAACAGTTTGTGATTGATTCATACGAGCAGAGAGGTGGCAGCTAAACTGTGGTTGAGATCTGTCTAATACATAGACCATATAAAGAAGAGGACCAAGTGAGTGTGATATAACCCATAGCTCCAGTCAACTAAAGCTCATCAAACACTGAAACATGTCATTCAAACCTGTTGCTAACTCTAGCAGGAGCGACCTTGGGGAAAGAAGGAACCTGATTTGTCTGTTATTAATGTTCATATCTTGATTTACGGACAACATAGCAAAATAAAAACACCAGGATCATGTAGAGCGGGTTAATACAAATGTTTTAAGACCAAAATGACAAGTCTGACAGCAGCAGAGAAAAGGGGTAACAGAGTTTCAATACAAGGTGAAATGGAGTCGATTGAGCTGGAGTCACATCATGTAGCAGGTTAGATGGATAGATAGATACTGTCTATGGTCTGATGACTTACACACATATGGGACATGTGAAATGTCAACATTTCAAAGTTTGATCTCCATGGGAATTTATGTAAACTTTGAATTGATCCAAGCGTCAGTCTTTTTTAGTCTGCATTCGCTTTGATTCAGCAATCATTAAATATCAACTTTATTTTTTCTCAAAGCGCCTGCAATTTTTTGTTTTATTTTATATTTTAGGTGACACCTATACGCCTTTGTAAAAACAGACTTGTTGTCCCAATTGTTTTTACATTATGAGATGATTTATCTTGTTTCTATAGCCCAATTGTACGATAAAGAACAAGGGTCATGTTCAAAAAGTTAATTATGCAGGCGCTAAACTAATTAGGGAAGGGTAGAACTGACTAATGCAGATTAAACATTTATAGAGGCTTTTTTGTTATGAAAGTATAAATTTAAACTAGAAGTTATAATGACCAGTTTCTCATTTTAACATGAAAAGTTTCACGTTTGAACAACATATAACTTTTTATATTTTTTTTTATATTATTGTTACATATTAATAACGAAAAGTAAAAATGTAAATGTAAAAATACACATTTGGCCCTTTTACGTTGCCGTATAAAATAAAGATGTAACATTTTGACATTAAAGTGGTAATTTTATGAGTAACAAGGCACAATTTTACTTGGTTTATTTGTCATTGAAATAACGCACGGGTTTAACTTTTGTGGCATTGCTCTATTTTGCCTCTAGATGTCGCCTGTTGTCCCACGCCTGTCACGCCTATTTTTCCTTTTTTGGTTATAACCGGTGACAAAAGCGGAAGTCGACAGTCCAACGTAAACCGCTGCTGCACATGTAAACAATCTCGTTCGCATCTGTGAAATGTAAACTTTTCTCTATAAAGGATTAGATTTCACCTATAACAACAAACGCCTAGCGATGAACGATGGCCTTTTGTAATCTTTTTACCAATCTTGGGGATGTCAAAGGAGAATTAAAGGATCCTAACCACAGGTACTGTTAGCTAAGTATATTGTACATTTCACCTATTACAATATTGATTGAAATGAGCCGTTAAATACTTAACGTTACTTTTGAATGTTGCTACAGAAACAACACCAACAATGGACAAGAGGGCAGCTTAAAGAGGAAACCACAGACCCAGAAGAGTGCCCCCTATGTGAAGGTTAGTTTATCATAATTTGGTGTAAATTTAGATCTAGGAAAACGCCATATTTACCACTAAAATCCACTACAGCTATTGACCAGTCTTTCATCTATCACCGATTCAGATAATTCATATCAAAATAACTAATAAACTCAACTTTTCATAAGCAATTGTGAGGCTTTACCGTTATTTGGCCAGCAGCAAGCGATGACATAATATCATACAGTGTACTAATTTATTATCTTTGTTAAAATGTTTGTGCTTCAGTCGCTCTAAAAAATCTGTACTTTATTTTAAGTAGTGATACTGAAAAAACCTTTCCTGAGTGGTTACTAGTGCCAGACCACATGATAATATTAAAGAAACAACTATTATTTTGTTTTGAAAATTACATTGTGAATTGTGTTTTTAATTATTTTATTATCAAAATTGGTTTTAAAGCCCTTCTCTTAGTACTGATTTCAAGTTTGAAATTTTGGTATTGTAACAACACTACCTAATAGACTGAAAAGAATATTGTTGTTTTTGTATATATCTTATGTAACAATAATATGTTTTCTTTTACACAGAGGCAGTGTCCTCAGCCGTATGCAGCAGGTACATGTGATGCAGTGCGAAATGACGAACCCAAAGCTGATAAAGCCCATGGATTTAACAGGGCCAATAACAACAACAACCCAAGACCCGGTGTCTCCAAAGATGCAACTTACAGACACAACCAAAGGACTTTCACGAGCAATGGTGGCAAAGGAGGAAGTGCTAACAATGCAACCAATAAGAAAAAGAAGAATATGAAAAACAAAGGGAAGAAAAAGCGGGAGAGAGAGAGGGAAAACGGGCAAAGGTACAGAAATGCTCAGAAAGATAAAAGAAATCAAGACAATACACAGGTAAGATACTAACTACTAGTCAAAATGTAACTTGGCTAATTTTCTCCCAGATGCCCTTCCACTCATTCATTTCTTTGACTGGACTGTTCCATGGTGGAGTTTAACTGCCAATCATCTGGTCAAAGGGCAAATGTGTATCAGCTAGCCAAATGCTTATAAGCTAGGCTACTGTTTTCTGTTACTGCTCTATTGATTAAAAAAATATCAGGTCAAATCACTTCATGGCTTTATGAGAAGTGAACAGAAAACCATTTCATTCAATTGATTTAAAGATGGAACAATGCAATTTGAAACTAGTGATGGGTGGATTAATAGTTTGTTGAAAAGTATTATTGATTTTAAGTACAAGGTAACAATCCTTATGCAGAAAATATCAATACTGAAATACAATTAAAATACATTACAGTACGTAAAGAGAGCCTTTATACTCCAAGGGAACATTCTATTAAAATAGATGAGTTTCAGTGCATCTTATACAAAACTCATTAATATAGCAAAATCAATACAGTGGTCCCTCGTACGTTCTAAAAATAACCCGCAATAGGCAAAATCTGTGAAGTATTCAGCTTTATTTTTAACAGTTATTATATATGTTTTAATGCTGTAAAACCCTTCACCACACACTTTATGCACTTTTTTCAGACGGGCATTAACATTTTCTCACATTTCTCACTTGTTTAAACACTCTCAAAGTCAAAGTTCAAACCTGTTTATTATATCCCCATTCCTCAATGATCTCTTTAAATGTGTTGTTCACGTGCCTCTGCTCCAGTGGTATCCGTGCAGAGAAGAAAGGTGAACCGTGATATATTGAGGGACAACTGTATTGCGATATTTTCCCTAACATTACTTGACCCTGAATCAAAACAAAAAGGACCCCAGTCATGTGAGGTCCTTTTGAGGGGTTAAAATGATAAGTGTGTGTTGTTTTGTTTCAGCCTCGTAAACCGTTCATGTCCCAAGAGTTCAAGGAGCAACACTCTCTGGAGGTGGATGGGCACTTGCTTTGTATTTATTTCCTTCGTGGGAGATGCATCAAGGTGCAGTCATAAAGATACATAAAATAGACACATATACCTTAATTTAAGCATAACTTTTAAATAATATGTGATTTATGTTTTCCAAACGTTAGGGTGAAGAGTGCCAATTTAAGCATATTGAGGGATACAATGGTCTAATTAAAGAAGCCTGCAAATTTTACATCCAAGGATTTTGCTTAAAAGGGAAGAACTGTCCATACCTGCATGATATCCTTTGACCAATTGTGTGACATATGCAAATAAGACAACTACTACTATTGATACTCATCACTACAACTACTTCTACTGCTTCTAGTACTACTATTACCAACACCTACCTAACTAGTAGTAACAGTAGATAGTAACTACCGATACCACCTACCTACTTCTGCTGCTTCTACTGAAACTACTACTACCTACCTACAACTAGGGATGGGCGATAATATCGCGATTGACGATATTATCGCCATAATTATGAATTTGTCAACATTCCGACGGCCGGGCCTACTTTACAACTCTACAGGAATGTACACGTACTTCTGCGTCACCCACGCAAACAATCTACACATCAAATGAAAGTTACAGCGCTTGTCTTTTCGTATATGAAAACAATTTTCACCTGGAATCACCACAGCGCTGACAGGAAGCCGTTTGTTACAGAAAAGCCAAAAATGTGGATTTGGACTTCATTCACCTTTGAGGCTCTGGTTCTGTCAAACAACAACATATTCCACAAAGTTGGTCTAATTCGTTCCGTACAGGTCCAGAGAATATAATCCAGTCAAGAAATCATGTCCACAAAATAAGTTAGATCCTCCAGGTTGAAACTGCTGCAGGAAAGTATTCCACACATGAAATCTGGTCTGTCACTTTTTTGCATTTCTTTGGTCGATTTCAGGCAAAATAAACTTAAGACAGCGCCGACTTTGACCATGTCTCAATTCACCAAAAATTCGCCAAAGTGTCCTTAAGGCGCATTTATGTCAGGCGGTACTTCGACCTGCACTTCGAGCAGTACATGGAACAGTGCATGTGACGAACTGGGACACGGCCTTTGTTTCTCAGTGATAAACACACGCGTTAGCTTCTGATTGACACCAGTGTTGTCCAATAAGGTGGAGGTTGTGAGTCACTGGAGCCGCAAACAGTGAATCAGTGCTACATGTGACTGAAAGTTTACGCCCCACTCTCCCCCGTGTAGAATCAACCAATCACATCACACACGTTTAGTGACGTTTTCTCTTCACAGCCAATGAGCTGCGGAGCACGTGTGTGACATGCCGAGATTTTCTGTAAACAGACGGACCTTACCGAGCGTGCGTGATGCATTCTAGGCGCTGTTTTGCTTCTAAACATGATGAAACGGACAAAACAAAGGAAGTACGCGATCGAGGACACTGTGAATGTTTGTACAAGTTAAACTAGAGACATCTCTGACCCGGAGCGGTTCGTGTCAGAGTGAAGATGACTGTGGACTCGGGAGGAGAGGAGCTTATGTTTTGATGGATTGATGCTGTTCTCGATCGGTAAGCGAGGTTTATTCTGCTAATGACATGATTGTAGGTAAATATAAATCACGTGTGTGTCTTTAAAATGTTGTTTAGCTAACGCTACACACAACACAATGTACATTCAAAAGTTTATGTCACTTATGATGAATATTTTCGGCTCAAGTTAGTCAAACAGTGCAGAATGTTTCTCTCGTAAATGCGCGTGCATGTTGCTCGTGTTTTGCCTTCGGACCCGCAACTTTTTTCGGCACCAGACTCTGCCACCAGAACAGACTCAGACGCAACAAGTGTCATAGCTGTGACAGAGGCGCCCCCTTGTGGGCAAACACCAAAACTAGCATCTAAGCGTTGTATTGAAACCAGAAACATGAGTCAGTCTGGTGCCGTAAAGACGATTATAATCGTGCGCGATCATCACGATTACCAAAAAAAAAAAAAAAAAAAAAAAATGCCACGAACGATTAATAGCGGACCTTTTATATCGCGATTAACGATATTATCGTATAGCGTTCCATCCCTGCCTACAACTTTTACTACCTTCTACTACTACTATAGTATCACTACTGTTGTTGCTGCTACTACAACTGTTACTACAATTTCAACTACAACTACTTCTGCTGCTTCTACTACTGCTACCACTATTACTTGCTCGGCTTCTCCTGCTGCATCTGTTACTACAAAACCTTCTAAAGTGCAATAGGAGTGACATTTTAATTATTACAATACTATTATTACTGCTACAATTATTATCATTAGACATCTCCTTAATCTGAGATTTACAGACTTTTCCTTGTAAGTTTTTTCACACCAAAGGCAACTGCAGACGAGACCTTTGCATGTTTTCCCACGATCCACTGACTGACTTCACAAGAAAGCTATTGGATGATGTGAGTAACATTTTAACATGCAAAAAATACACAATAAAGTAAAGTAGTAAGATTGGATTTGTGTTTTTATATTTATTTGTGTTATTATTACAGTTTGTACAACGTGAAAATGAACTCAGAAAGAAAGCAGAAGAGACTTTAAGTCAGACTGAAAATGTGTCTGTAGCAGTTGAGAAAAACACAACTGTGGACATTGTCATACCAACTGCCAGGTAAGGGTACAGGTTCCAAAAATATATATGTATATGTTTGTGTGTTTTATTTTATATTTATATATGTAATTATTGGCCAACAGCACTAATGAAATCAAACTTTTACTTTCCCATTTCTGTTTTTATTCTTTTTGTTTAACCTTTATTATTTAGATTTATTCAGAGCCTATCTTAAGAGAAAATGCTTTTGTTTTTGCTGTAAGCTCATAATTCATAATTAATGTATATTTCATGCTACATTTGCCTTTATTTAGTCATTCCATGACTTATTTATGCAAAACTGTATTAACAGTATATTCTGTGCTTGTTTTAGGCCGAGTTTTTACTGTTCAGAAACAGCTGTTGACACGGACACTTCAATGCCAAACGAGGAACAACAAGCTAATGTCACAGAGGACGACAATACACCACAAACTGAAAATTTTGCAGAGCAGAAAGACTCTTTACCCTCTGCTTTGGACCAACCAGGACCTGTGTGCTACTCTGTGGAAGCCATCCTCGGACCCAAACTTTTCAAACCATGCCTTTACACTGCCTCAATTCAAGAAGCTCCGCTATATGATCCAAAAACAAGAGATAACAGCTCTTCAGATCTTATCAACACTTACTCCATTGACAATGTTAACTCTAAATCTACTACAACTCCGTCCATAGCCGAAGCAGCAGTAGCATTAAGTGAATCAAAAGATAAGGAAACTAGCTTAATATTAGATGATAAATACAGTGTTTTACCAAGTTTACAAGCAAAAACATTCAGGAAACCATCTTGTCAGGACTCGGCATCTGGATATTACAACAAGCAATGTGAAAAAAGTGATTCAAAACAAGCTTTTTGTGGTGCAGAAATGGAGTGTGAACTGTTACAGGCAAAAGAAGAATTGACAGCAACATCTAACAAACTAAATTCTGTGTTTAAGGATAAGAACGTCGCTACAGACAGTAATAGGCAATATACTTCTCTAATGGGAAGTAGCTGTCCGTCTCAAAAATATTTGATGCCTCAAGACAAATTTGTTGGATGCGAACATGATTCAAATCCCACACCCTCTTTGAAAAATAATTACACATGTTCAAGCAGTACTGCATTTAAAAAACAGATTACACCAATTCAACAAAACCTGAAGGAAACCCACAGTGAAACAAGCCTGAATGCCCCATCAAGTGGCCTTAAAAATGTTACAGAAAATAGGAAAGAAAATGTGGCTTCTCCCTGTAACAAAACAACAACAAGATTAAATGGTCTTTTTACAAGTCTTACTCCAGATCTGCATCCAACATCAACTGTTAATAATATTAGTGGCAACACAACTGTTCAAATTGCCCAAAATTTTGAATCTGATTTTGCTAGTCAAAAGGTTAGCAGTAGCATTGGCTGCAGTAGTAAGAACAAAAAGGAAATTGAAAGTCATACAAGTCCTCCTGCTAAGAAATTTCATGGTCTTTCTGCAAATCTCATTCTAGACTCTGATCGATCAACTGTGAGCGAAAGAGCCAGTGAAAAAACAGCTGTACTAACTGCCCTAAAATGTTCAAAATCAGTTTGTGCTAGTAAAAAGAACAGTTGTGGTTCAAATGAAGCAGCACACTCAAGTAAACCATTAAGTACAAATAGTAAAACAGATAATCATAGTAAAAAATTTGTCTCCACCTCTGTGACAGGCAATTTAAAAAGTTCAAATAATGAGGAGGGCTTTGAAAGTACTAAGACTCCACCTGCAAAGTCATGTCAAAGTCTTTTTGCAAGTCTCACTCCAGACTCTGATTGGACATCAACTGTTATCAATAGTGGTTACAAACCAGCTGTACCAAATTCCCCAAAAGTTGAAAACTCAATTTGTGATCATCAAAAGGTTAAATTGGATTCAAGTCAAACTTTAAAGCCAAGCCAGTGCACTGAGAATACACCTGAAAACCCAAAGAATAGTATCCATAGTAAGTATATGCAAGTTGAAGGAAGTACAAGCAAGCAAACACCAAGTAACAATAATGAAGGGTTGGTGACTTCCTCTGCAAAAT